>OMKK01087765.1:0-10378 GCA_900302305.1 Polymixia japonica
GTGTGAAAATTGGTGTTTAGTGGAAGGATTATCATCCTCACCATCCCAACATCCCTATATTGGTGTGCTTAACGTCTTTCACATTTAAGGTCGCGTTTAATTCAGCGAAACAGGAGTCCACATGAATCCTCTAGCCTTTAGCGATGTAAAACATCTCTCTGCTAAGCGGTGACCTCGTCTAGTTTGAGCCCCCAAGCTGCTGATAACTCGCAGCACAGCGGAGTAGAGCAGAACTGTTCTGTTCCTAGAGGTCCACATTACTGACTCACTCACCACCAAGCCCGGAGCTGTGTGTGGGTTGGGTGTGAGCTCTCTGCTCCCCTCTTAAGAGTGTGTGTGTGGTTGTGTGCGTGTGTGTGTGAGTGTTTGTGTGCGGCTACACGGGTCCTGCATGTGACGTGGCTCTCGGTAACACGGCTCGCCCACTGACCTTTAAGCCGTCCGTATTGTTCGGTCTTATCTGTTGCTCAGTTATTCCTTTCCTCATTGGTTTCATTGCTCTGTCTTATTAATGAGGAATATTTTTTTTTAAAGTCAGAGCCCGCAGCGTTCCTGACTCCATTCACTGGCTGAGAAGGCAGAGATGAATTTGAATCCTCCCACATGGCCTCTGTTTGATACATCTTTCCCTTTTATCTCTGGCTGAATTTTAATGTAACATTCCTCTTTATTCTCTTTATTTTTTTTTTCTCTCTCCTACCTCTCTCTCCGTTTGTCTCACCTCCCTCTCATCCCCTGTTGATTTCCATCTCGGTCTGTCTCCCTCTCATTCTCAACCCACCTCTCTTTTCCAACATTCTCCCTTCCTTCCTTCCTTCCTCCCTTCCTCCCTCCCTCCCTGTCCACAGCAGGTAGCAGTGCCCAGTGGTTATGGCGTGGGGGCCATGGTGCGTCCGGTGACAGGGGCAGACGTGGGCATCAGGAGGGCAGAGATCCGTCAGGGTCTGCGAGAGGTCATCCTCTGTAAGGACCAGGACAGCAAGGTCGGCCTCCGGCTCAGGGCCATTGACAACGTGAGTCTGCAGCAAAGAACCCTTTTGACAGACAGGTTTTTACATGAATTATTCAGTTCACACCGACCTTTACTAATGATGTTCGGAAGGTCACAATCTTACTGAAGCCAGCTGATCACACTACTGCTGGGTAATGTTTTATTATTATCAGGACTGAAAGGAAGGTTGCATCAATATGCTGTGAACGAGTTTTATAAACTACAATTGTGAGTGATAATTTCTGACACTTGTCTGGCTTGAGAGTATTGCTGGGCTGCTGTGCGTGGTAAATAATTCAGTTAGTATTGAGTTGCACTAATGCAGCTTTTGAATTGGCTGAAATGAGCTGGCAGAAAACGGACTTGGTGTACTATAGCGCTGAAAGGAAGCGGACACAGCGCACTGGGCATTTCATCTTTAGGGCCCTATATTCTGGACAGCGCAAGTCAGGTGACCTTGCGTTGGCGAAGTGGCAGTTTCGTGGTTTTCTGTCTCGCCTGTTTGATAATCCAGCTAATCCAACCCTTTTTACAACTGTGCCTTCGTTGTGCTAGTCCGTCATACCACGAAATTACCAAAAAAGTGTTGGCCAAACCAAAAAGTGGCACAACAATCCAAACAAGACACGAGAGTAACTGAGGGACAAATGTTGAAACTTCTTTCCCCTCAAGTGTCTGGTTAAGAAACATAGCTAGCTAGAAGCAAGACTAGGCAAGTCTTGTTGAGTCGGATCCAGGATCCAGTGGAAATGGACAGCGCACAATTGAACTATATAGGTACTAGTTAGGTAGCAACTAAACTGCACAGTAGCCGTGCAAATGCCCTACAAAGACTGACAAAGATTGGGCCTGGCATCACGGCTGCCAGGCCCAATAAAAGGCAACATTTAGTGGAATTGTGCCTGTCGCTATTCCTATACACACACACACACACACCAAACGTTAGATACACTAGACCATATGTTACGCAATATCACACGACAGGAGTGCTGTTACACTGTATATCGGCACGGCTGTGATTCGGTCGTAGGCAAGTTGTATCTGCATGTTAAGATCAGAATGAGCATATATACAAAAGTATGTCCAGACGCTTATTGGTCTACAGTATGTAGTCTATGTAGAGTTAAAGAGGGGGAGGGAGTAGCTACACAAGTAGCCTAGGTCTATTCATTCCCTACTAAAGTCTTAATCACCTCATTGTTCTGTAAGTACTTGGCCGTGTACGTGTGAAATTAGTCGGATAGGAAAAAATGTGGTGAAAATTCAAATGGCTTAATCCAACAGTGGCTGGAAGGGGAGAGGAGAGACGTTCATGATTTTTACGTTCACGACAATTTTAATATACTCTAAGGCCAGGACATGTTGACAATATAACATATTTCAGTGCTCGCGAAAAAGACGGATAAACATATATATTTATTTATTTATTTCTCCCTGAAAAATCCTTAACTCAAACATATAGTTAAAACCAAAATTAAAGTAATTGGTATCTACTGTACAATAGCCAAGTCAAGTGCTGTGGATAGGGCTGGATAGGACTCAACGATGCAGTCCATTTCATTCAACACACTCACAATAATGTACTGTACTCTAAGTGCACTATACAGTTTTAAGAGCTGAGAAAGATCACTGTGCCTCCTGGTGGCCAAATGGAGAATAACTGCTGAATTCAAGCAAAATTGTTTTGAACTTGTTGATGTCATTAAAGGAGCACGCCAACATTTTGGGAAATACACGTATTTGATGTCTTACCCAGAGTCAGACGAGGAGATTGATCTAATTTTCATCTCTGTGCGTCCAGTACAAAGATAGCTCCGGGTACATGCTAGCCCAACTTAGCATAAAGACTGGATGTTGGTGGGTAATGTAGCCCTGCTCCATCAAAAGTGAAGAAATGCACCTTTCAACAACTCCAAAGCTGTCTTAATTACATGTTATATCTTGTATATTTAACACGTGTAGAAATAAAAGTGTAAAAACGAGCACTTTCCCAAAATGTTGGCGTGTTCCTTTAAGGGGCATGAGCGTTCACATGCTGAGACAGCTCAGTGGCTGCCATTCAGGGAAAAGTGCCCCTCAGCATCCAGCAAAAAGTCCAAATGTCCAAGTCTCTGTTTTTCACACAGGATCCATCTGTGTTTCCTGTTGTTTTGTCACTCATTTCATTCTTTCTTTTATCGTCTTTATCTCTGTCCTCTCTTTTCCTTTTATCTTGTTGCTAATGTTTTATCTCTCTTCTCCCAGGGAGTGTTTATCCAGCTGGTGCAGGCTAACTCCCCCGCGGCCCTAGCTGGGCTGCGTTTCGGGGACCAGGTCCTTCAGATCAATGGGCAGAACTGTGCCGGCTGGAGCCTGGACAAGGCTCACAAGGCCCTGAAGCAGGCCTCAGAGACCCGCATCGAGCTCGTCGTTAGGGACAGGTAGGGAGAATGTCGCAGACTGACCTTATAGGATTAGACCACTGTTTCCTTTAACTAAGGGTAGGACCTAAATTGGGTCGAGGGCCTGTCTCTGGTGGGTCGCCACATGGCCATCGTACTAGTATGTTTTCATAAGACTGGCTTCGGGAGAGACTAAATTTGGATATCTGAGGGTGTTCAAGAACCTCTATATAAAAGCACAATGGACACTGGAATAGAAGAGGTACACACCCTGGATTAATGCAGCCTTAGTGTGCAGTGTTTCGAACCCAACTGGTCTGCACATGTCAGGCAAATCTTGTCTGACAAGGAGCAGTTGATGTGGAAATGTTGCTGAATAAACCACTAAGGGAGTATTTCTCTTCTATTTCATTGTTAATCATTCTCACCTTTTGTATCCAGCACCAGGTTAGGATTTTGGATGTGCATAATATACGATCTCCTGTCTTTGATTAGCATCAGGACATAAGGACGTAAGAATATGGAGGTCACAATGATGGTAGTGGTTGTTACCCTACAGCCATTTCCTGTGAGGTCCAACATAAACTAACTACAGTATTTATGAGCAGATCAGAACTTTTTATATCTTTGGCTCCCTCAGCTGGCTACCTCACAACACTGCACTCTGCTGTCCATTGCTGTCAGCACAGTGGCTTTGTTTGGGCTGTTTCTCAAAATACAGTATTATCAACAGGCTGAAACCTTACTTGGTCATATCTATCTTGTAACCAATACAAAGCGATGCTATTTTTAATTTTGTCTTGACACACAGCTCCTATTGCTTTATTAATGGAGGTTCTTCTTCTCCTGCCATGCCCCCATTACCTCCTGCTTTTTGTGCATTGTCTTAAACACATTCGTAAAAAGAAAATGTATGTATTGGCACATTGAGAGTCGATGAGAGATCCAAATTGAAGGAAGTCATACCTGTTACATGTGTGAGTCAGCCCTGAATCCCTAAACATTTATGTTCCTCTGTCTCCCTCTGGTCTCCAGGCCCTTCCAGCGTACCATCACCATGCACAAAGACAGCTCAGGCCATGTGGGCTTCATCTACAAGTCTGGTAAAATCACCTCGCTGGTCAAAGAAGGCTCTGCTGCCCGCAATGGTCTGCTGACTGACCATTACATCTGTGAGATCAACGGACAGAACATTATTGGACTGAAGGTCAGCCGCTTGTTACTGTAAAGAGTGACGCTTGGCGCTTTTTCACGAGACAGAAATATCTATGTATGGATTAGAGTATAGTGAGTTGCTGTCTCTGATTTCACGTTGACATGTATTTGTGTTTCTTCAGGATTCCCAGATCAAGGACATTCTGGCCACTTCCCCAACTACAATGACCATCACCATCATGCCCAAGTTCATCTATGAGCACATGATTAAAAGGTAAATTCACTCTGTCTCAATCATCTAAGGTTTAAAGGGATACTCTGACATTTTGGCAAATACATATTTTTGTAGTCTTACCCCGAGTCAGATGAGCAGATTGTTACCATTTTCATCTCTGTATGTCCAGTAAAAAGTTGGGTCCGGAGCAAATTCATTAGCAAATCTCTGGAATTCTAAGTTTAAGTAATTAAATTAGAAAAACTCTAGATCTCTGTGTTTTCCAAGCACTTACTCTTGGAACTATTTTGCCCTAACAAAGAGCTATGGCTTGACAAGCTGCGCACAGCTAATAATCACTGCTTCCATCAGGACTGTTTGTTAGGACAAAATAGTTGGGGCTCGGGGTACCAAAATGTCAGAGTATCCCTTTAAGATGATCAAATTCACTGTCCATATCTTGAATGAATGAATGAATGAATGAATAGTTTATTTCCGTCTTTAGCAGTGTACACAAATAAACATTAAAAAATGATTTAGAGAAAAGAAAGTAATAATAAAATACAAACCTAACAAAGCAAAACAAAACAATACTTGGACCGAAAAGGTGTAGGCTGAAGCTGTAGCTTATAGTGCCTACCCTTTTTATCTTATGTTAAGTAACAACACTGTTATAATAAACACACCATGCCCGGTTACTTCATGTGTATGTAGCTGAAATGTGCAGTGAAATGCAATTCAGCCTTCGGTCAGCTCCAAGCTAGTGTGGGCCTGGTGAGTGTACCTTGGATCTTTAATTCTGTTTCATCAATTAACCATCTGCTGTTTGGTGGAGTGTCCCCTCCAGGGGGGTTACTTGTACACTGAGCTACAGAAAAAGGAGATTGATTCCTGCCATATGGGCCTGGTTACAAAGAGGCGTGGCTTTGTTACCATTTTTTTCACTTTCTCTCCAGGATTTCAAGACACTTAACTCCCTTTCCAACAAACATTAACTTTTCCCTGCGTTCGGCTGTTGTTCTCTGGTCCTAGCCAATGCTTATGTCTGTTGGTGTTGTGTCTTCCAGGATGTCCAGCGGTCTCCTGAGGTCATCCATGGATCACTCTGTTCCCGAGGTGTGAGGACCAGGAGGAGAGGAACGCGCACACACACCTCAGTCAGGATGTCTACAATCTACAGAGAGAGAGAGTCCTCCCTTACTATCTGTCTCTCTCTCTCTCTTTCCTTTTGTCCTTTTCTCTCCAACTGTCGCTCTCTCTCTTTCTGTCTTCATACCAAACCGCCTCCTACGTCCCAATCATTATCATCGTCACCATCACTCATTAACATAATCTTAAAATGCCTTTTTTTCTATTCTTCAGTTATCTCTGTATGTTATTCAGTATACCCCAGTTCCTTTTCTACATTTTCCTCATCTCTGTTGACATCTCTAGTACATTTTATACGTTAATCTTGTAGTCCAAGTATTACATGCCTTTTGTTTTTTCTTGTTTTGTATGTGACATTAAGGACATTCTTATTTTAAAGCCATGCACGCTACCCTGAGTCCAGAGCTTCCTCCTCTGTTGTGGAGATGGATCATTGGCAAGTGACCTTTCACCTCTCGTGTTAAAATGCTGTAAAAGCCAACGATCCCCATGGTCAGCCGTCAAAGCCCTACCATACATCTCATGGCTGCGCCCTCATTCCCTGCACAAGCCCCCCAATGTGACAACAATTCATGACCAATTCGCCTATACTAAGACGCCTACGGCCTCATTTAGCAAAATGTTCTTTGGCTTTCTTTGATCCCACATAAATCTAGTCATTTTCAAGAATAAGATTAAAATTATCCCAAGTAAAAATTATAACTATGGCATGAATGCTTTAGATAACGATAGAATTTGGTTCTAGCTTTTGATAAATCACAGAATTTGATAAAACAAATAAATGTGACCCCTTGATTTTGGCATCAAGATCAGTTTTCATAAATCACAACTGTGGCATGGAAGACAATTTGTGCCTAAGAACCTTTTTAATAAATGAGGCCTTAGCATTCAGAACTAATCGTAGGTAACTAGACCTTGTGAAGGTGATGAAGACCTTAAATAGCAACATCCACTTTCTGGCAATGTATCATAGCACCACACAGTTCATTCATATCCTGTCCATACAGGGAAGAGTCTTGATAGGAAGGACTATTTTAATTTGTTTAATTTTGAGGTACTGGGAACAACGTGTGCACATTTCAGGGAGAAGTGTAGGGAAAAGGGCAGCAGTGGATGTTTGTTGCCCTATGCAGCTGGGACTTATTGGCCCTGTCCACAAACTCTCCACAAACCTCCAATTCCCTTGTGAACCTGAAATAAAGTCATAGGCACAATGTACAGGTAAGCAAGAATATACCATGTCATTGGTAGTGTGCTTGCTTGGTGAAAGTTACTCTTAATGGTTTTCACCAGCTGATACCTTGTGCTTTCAAATCTACTTTACTTCACTTGAGGGAATTGTAGGCGAGCTTGGTTGATTTTTGAACAGGGCCTGTGTTGGGCAGACCCACTAAGTGCACTTTCCACTACCTTTAAACAGTTGTCTTGTATTCATTTCAACAGTTGATTTTTTTTAAACTATTGGGTGTTTGTGGTGCCTCATATTAATGAGAAGTTCATGAATACAAATGTGGACTTTGTATGTTAACTATAGAAAACTGATTACATTTGATGCTGAAAGTTGTCTGCTCAAATTGAATGCATTTACTTCCACGTCAAGGGTTGAGCCAAGGAACTTGCTCTCCTTTGCGTCATTGGAGGACATCCCTCTAGTCTATTCCTTCCTTGACTGATGAGCAAAGTGAGACTGAGAAAAGTTCACAGATGATTGAACTTCCATGTCTTATGTTATATAAAGTTGCTCCTTTTAATGCTGTTCATGTTTGGATGCATGTATTGATTTTCTTTTTTTTACTTTTTAGAAATGTAATCTGACAAATGTTGCAGTCATCATTCTGTAAAAAAAAAATGCTAGAAGAATCTAAAAGTTTATATACGAATGTAACCAAGATAATTATTGTAAAACAAATAAACAGTCTTTCTGTTCACCATAGCTTGTTTGTCCTGCCTCTTGGAATAACAACGTAGTCTTTCTGCTAGAGCATGTTGCATGTTATAGCTAAACAGATTAAGTGTTTGCAGGTGAATTTCTATGAGAACTGGTAGAGACTGTTATCAGCAAATGCATTTAACTCCTATCTTTTCAAGTATTCATTTGTCACCTGTTTCCTTTGTGCCTTTGTTACCATTTGGTTCAGGTTGCACCTTATCTTCTTGATTTATATAGCTGTTGGTTTTGTTGGGAGGCCAAAGCCGCAATTGGTCTTTAAGTGCTGCCCAGCTGTGGCTAAGCAAGGAATTACAACGTTGTTTTGGTGTGCACATTGTCTCAGTCAGTGGGTCCGCACCAAGGAGGTTCTATGTCCGCACCATATGCACGCCGGCAGACGCCTCGGAGAACGACGTGGGCGGAGTCAGCACACCATTTAACACTAGAAGCGCTAGGCCTGCTGCATCCAATTATTCTGCGATTTTAGCAGTGATGAGAGCTACAGGGGAGGAGTGAGGAGGAACTCCTCTTGATCAGATATGACTTGTGATATGTTGCATTAGGTTGTGTTGTAAAGGTATTCTTGAAGTAACAATAGTGAGTGTGTTCATGCATGGTGTGATTCAATAAATGTGTGGTTTTCCAACAATCTTTATGCGGCGACACAATAAACCATGTATCGGAGAAGTCCCGCTCAATCCATGTGCCAAATCGCCATTATTCGTTTACTTGTTATTCGCTAGAATAAATCACAATCCGTCACCATGGCTGACAGGGTTGGAAAAAACAGTCTATTTTTATCCGCGTGATATTGTTTACCGATGTCGTTTGTGTGTCGTAAACTTGACCTCTGCGAAACATGTAAGTGACTTATCTGTGGAAAATGTAGTGAACAGCCACCCAAGCAGGCCTACTGCACTGATTGCAATGTTCAGGGCGCTAGTACTGCCAAGCAGTGAACTGTCTGAAAGAGTGGAATTATAGACGTGGTTTTTACAAAATCCAAGCAATGGGTGAAGCAGTGTGTGTGTGTGTGTTTCCTATCAGTCCTGCTCAGTCTGTTCGCCAGATCACCATGATTGTTTGACGCTTACCAGTAGGTGGCGGTAATGCAACAGTAAGAAGAAGAGAAGAAGAAGCAGAAGCGCCGTAACTGATTGCCTGTTTGTGAAGTCAACCTGTGGAAGCAGCATGGCTAGCAAACTAGCTGCTACCATGGAGGACTATATCCTCATTACGTTTTTAGATAATGTACTTTTTTATCATGAAGATTGATGATGAAAAGTCACTCAGAGCCATAATTTAGCGAACATGACGAGTAGACAGCATGTGAGCTTCGGAAGTGCGTCGCTGCTAGCTGCCGAGCCTGAGCCAACACTTGGATCAGAGGACACACAACTCGAGATGTAAGTTATGTGAAGCTAACCTCCTCCTTACTTTAGTCATGTCTGTGTCAGAAAACCTCCTTCACATGAAAGACAGTCGTGGTCGTAATTAGTGTTATCACACTCTGCTAGCTGACCTGCTACAAAGCTACGTTAGCAAGCTAATCATTAGCATAGCAACAGCTGGCTACATTTCTTAGCTAGTAGCTTGTTGGCTGGTTAACCTAACATGTCTTACTGTGGAAAGTTAGCTAACGTTACTAAAATGTGACCACACTTCTAACTCAATTTCAATGTCTCTCCATTAGTTTTGGAGATGTTTATCATGTAACTTGATATATTTGGCAAGTTACAACCAACCAACTAGCTTAGCTAAGACCAATATTGTTTTGAGAATCATTCATTCTGAAAATGAAGCCAAACTGTTGCCAGCACATGTTATTGTGTGGGGGAGCTTTGTGGGCTTGTAGCAAGATCTGTCCTTTGAGAAGTAATATAGAAACTACGAGGCTGAAGATGGGTCCTTATTAATGGAGCTAACTTCAGCTTTCAGTTTAGCAGTTGTTCTGTCATCCGCTACGTTCAGAATATGTTTTGATTGAATAATTAATTTTCTATCAGAGAACCTCATTACACCATATAGCGGCGATCCTCAATAGGCGGACTCCGGTCCGGATCCGGACCGAACCACGTCGGTCTCCGGACCCTGGGCAAATTCGAGTTTTGACTGAAATTCTAGCTTTCATTGCTTGTATTATCTGACTGCTAGACATCGCCACGGGTCGCAAAAAGTCTCCACTTTTTCCAATGCAAGCAGCGCTCTGACAGCTCTTGTCTGCGGGAGGATTTCTGCCCCCTGCTCGGCCCTGCTTTGGTTTCGTCCGTTCAATCACAAGCGTTCAGTCATCTCCATGACAACGCAGCGAGTCGCAGAGGCAACGTCATCAGTGCTGCGCTACTCCACGTGTGTTTACAAAGCCTTGGCAACAGACAGAAGGTGCCACTTCTCTCATTGAGCAAAAGTGTCTGACACACAATGTGCAATAGTTCTGGACTTAATTTTGACTTTTATTATTGTTTGATTCAGTGACGTGCGGTCAGGAGAGGCAGGGGAGGCAGATAAATGAAATGGTTATATTTATCAAACGGTTTGAAGTATAAAATAATTTTCCA
>OMKK01087794.1:0-16478 GCA_900302305.1 Polymixia japonica
TTGTAATTTGGATAATTTGCCTGTAATCTGAGGTTAGGTTGAACTGCAGCCATTTCATCAGGACCCTAAATAGTTCAGCCAGACATCTGATGTTGTGTTATCTCTGTCTGTCTGTCTGTCTGTCTGTCTGTCTGTCTGTCTGTCTGTCTGTCTTTCTTTCTCCCTCACCCAACCCACTCCAAACTCCCTAGAAACCAGCATTCTCCAAAGATGACTTGTTGCCAATGGACCTGGGGACATTCTATAGAGAGTTTCAGAACCCCCCTCAACTAGCTAGTTTGTCTCTACACATCAGCTCTCAGTCTATGGCAGACGACCTGGTAATAATAATGATTTTATTGTGTGTACAACAATAATGCCAATGAAAATGACAGATTGTAATGACTTAGAAAGCCTTGTTAAGCTCAAAGGTAAAAAGAGATGTGCATCATTTATTCAGATTGTGTGTAGATACTGTATGTCACTATCAACAATAGCTGCATATCAATAGTTTAATCAAAATTAACAAACTTGTTCCCCATTCACAGAGATTCCCACTGTCCTTTTTTGATTAGATACTACTATCAATACTCCCAGCTAGTTTTAACTGAACTATCCCCAGTGGCAATGATGTAGTGGTGCCTGTGGAGGTGGGTTACAGCAGGGTTAATTTATGCTAGTTTATTTTCTAATACTAATACTAATAGAGCTACTGTTGTTATTAGCAAAGGTTGGGAAAAGAACGAAAAACGCAGCGCAAATACATAGGGAATCTTGATAGCAAAGAATGCGTTTGATTTATTACACATCAACTGACCAAATCATTTCACTACTTTTGACTCTTGTTCACTGTTTATGTATGTCCTAGGTTGCCAAATCGAACCCACACAATGACAGCTATCAAAATAATATGATTTCATTGGCTGCTGTTTTACATTGACGGCGTTATCTCCACCAATCGTCCCCTTATTTCACCTGCATCTTATAAATTTTAGATATCACATTGTTGTCCTACAAAAACAAAGCACATAATGAATGATTCAGTTAATGCTTGTATGATAGCTGCCTTAAAAACATTCTATACAGGAATGTAAACAAATCTGTAAATAATGTTTGATTAAAATAACTTTATGTATCAGTATAGGGAGCCTTATTTATCGGTTAATAACCAATAGTTAAAATCCATAAAACGGGAAACAATTTGACTGACATGTCAGGAATTTGCATTGCTACAGTACAGCTGCTCGCATTCATTTGCAGACATTAGAAGAAAATAACTTGTACATTACGGTAAAAATGTATTTGGTTTAAAGGAAGACAGATAAAGTTTCAATAATGTATGAGAAACTCAAATGACAACAGCATATGATAAATTATATTCACTGAACCCTGACGATTTTTGGTAGAAAGTGTACAGATTTGGCTACACTTCCATTAGTTAGTTCAGGTTAGTGAACCTGAAAGATGAAATGTCACCGCTTGTGTTACTGGAGCAATACAGAGTAGTGGATATTTTGGTATTTATGAAGACTGCAGGTCACCCTGAACTTGGCCTAATATTATCACATTATTGCATAACATCATACAACATCATAACTTGCACATACCATGTTATTTTGTTAAGAAAATAATCCTGCACAGAGCTTCTTCTTCTTCTAGTTCTATATTAAAGTGTAGTTCTCTATCCTGTATTTTGACAGCTATCTAGGTCTCAACATTACTCACTGTAAAATGGGTGCTATTTCTGAAGACTGCAGGTCACCCTGAACTTGGCCTATTTTTATCACATTACTGCATAACATCATTACATCAAATCACATTATGACATCACAATAATTTAAGCTTTGCTTAAAGTTAACAACTTGCACAAACCATGTTATTTTGTTAAGAAAATAATCCAGCACAGAGCTTCTTCTTCTAGTTCTGCAGCAGACTAGGAGCATGTCAAAACATCACACAAGGAAAATGGATTATGGCACCCTTGTGTGTTCAATTTTAAATAAAACCCTTTTCACAAAGCAGATTAATTAAATTTGTATTATCGCTATTTCTTGAAATTTAACTGTTTAACAGTCAGGATTGATTGGTCAAATGTCTTAACAACGATTAACCAACCCACGGTTAACCATTACATCCCTAGTATGATATTAGTCATTGTTCGGATATTTCACATTTTTAGCTCTCCGAATAAGCTAGACAGGCAGCACACAAAGCTATATGACTCGTGTTTGTCCTTTGTTTTGTTCCTTTAATACTGGATTGATAACAATGACCACAGGTCATAAACCAACGGGCTGTGTGCTCCTGTCGAAGTTTGGACATAAATGAGCTGCTGTCTTCCAATTAACGAACACCTACAGCAGCCTTACGTGCTTAACCAATCAGAACACAATAAATGAATCACTGCACAGAAAGCCTTAACCAAATAATTCACATAGCACTTTTCTGTTATCAAATAAATGGTATTCCCAATTTGCAGTAAATTAATAATATTCCCATTAATTTTACTTAGTAACCCAAAAGTCTTGACACCTCCCACTTGGCCAACTGATCAAAGATCCAAGGAGGCCACAATTAACACAACAGTCACTTAAGTCTCTTTGGTGCCTCTGGCGAGGACTTAGCTTACTCCTGTTGGTCCTCAACTGGAATCAAGACCACCAGCCTCCGCACATCCCTGCGAAGGACGATAGTTGATGGCAAGTCCGAGCTTTTCTTCCGGGCTCTGGACACAAAAGGGGCGGGAAGACCCGCGCAGGTTGTTACGTCCACATCACGGACCACCCCCTTCTGGTCAGGATACGTAGCAAGGACCCGGCCGAGCTTGAACTGTCCTCTAAGCGCATTTTGGTCTGCGATCCAGACCACATCTCTAACCTTGATGCTCCTTTCCGTTCGGTGCCATTTGTGCCGGATGAACAAGTTTGGGCCCGCCTGCTCACTCCACTTCGACCAGAACCTGTCCACTCCAGCCTGGACAGCCCTCAGCCTGCGCCAAGGGTGAGTTTCCACGTCGATTCCGTGCATGTCTCCTCCCTGTCCGGTGCGCCCCAGGATAAGGGAGTTAGGAGTCAAGTACTCGACTGCGTCTTCCTGCTCCTGTGCCTTGGCGTCGATGGGTCGCTCGTTGGTCAAGTTAGCTGCCGAGTAAAGAAGAGTCTGGAACTCTCCCCAGGTGTAGCAGCCGGTTGTTCCGCCGAGGCTGTTAAGAGCTCTTTTGATGAGCTTAACAGCAGCCTCGGCTGCTCCGTTTCTGTGGGGAGCATCCGCAGGATGGAAGTCCCACTGCCACTCAGTGTCATCCTTGGCAGCCACGTTCTCAACTGACGCCTTCTGCAAACAGGCCAGGTGTCTGTGTAGCTCTTTCAGTGCAAGCCTAGCGCCCACGAAGTTTGAGCCTCTGTCTGACCATAGCTTCTTCGGATGCCCCCTCAGAGCAGTGAATCGAGAGTAGGCCTGAAGAAAGCTTTCTGAAGACTGATCATCGACAAGGTCGGCGTGGACGGCTCTAGAAGCCATGCAGCTATACACTACTCCCCAGACCTTTTTCTTGGCCCTTTTCTTGACAGCGTCCCTCACTTCGAATGGACCAAAGAGGTCGAGTGTGGTGTACTCAAATGGATTTGCTCTACTGGTACGTTCCTGAGGGAGGTCGCTCATCACTTGCTGGCACAGCCTGGCTCTTTGCTTCCTGCAAGTGATGCACTCGTTGATCACTTTCTTGACTATCCTCCGACCTTGTACCACCCAGGCCTTTTTCCTTGTGCGCAGCAGTGTGGCAGCAACGCCTTCATGATTTGACTCATGAGCTTCTCTTGCCAGCAAAGTACCCAGCCAGGACTGGAAAGGGATTAGTGGAACAGTTGTTCCATCTTCGTTCCACGATTGGACTCTACCGCCACACAGCAATATTCCTATTTTGTTATCCTTGGTCACAACCAGGCGATTCAGGGTTGTGTCGTGAAACTCTGCGCCTTCCTGGGCCGCAAGGGCCAGGTCTTGGAAAGCCATTTTTCTTTCTTCTGCAGACAGCTTCGAGCTTTTTGCCTCCCACTTTGCAGGATCTGGGACTTGCCCTTTCCTATTCAGCCAGGATTCCGCAGCTCGTCGAGTCCAGGCGACGGTCCCACATAGTTTCGACAAGGTGCTGAATCGCTCAATCTCGATAAGATGCACAAGATTTCCACCCCAGGATTTCCTCTCTGGCCTCTCTGCTGCTGAGGTTGGACCTTGACCTTTTGGCGGTAACTCTAGCGATGGACGACCCTCTTCATTTGTAGAGTCTCCTAAGTCCAGGTCGACTTCAGTTTTGCCGAAGTCAGATATCTTCTGTGACTGAGCCCTGGTGACCGCAGCTGAGAAAGCTTTCCTCTTGAGCCTTTTCACATCATCAGCAACGGTGGACACTATCTCGCTAGCCATCTTCATCGGCCATTTAGCTTCAGACCATCTTAGAAACTCAGGACCTCTTTGCCACTCCGATTCTTCATCTAGCTCCTCAGGAGATGCTCCTCTTGTAATGATGTCTGAGATATTGAGGTTGCCTTCAACCCATCTCCAGTCTTCTACTGGCCCAGCCTTCTGGATTTCGCCAATGCGATTTGCAAAGAAGGTCTGATAGCCGTAACTATCCTTCTGGATTGCTCCCAAGATTGTTTGGCTATCTACGAAGTGGATCCAGTGCGAAACCTCGATGCGGCAGTGCTTTTCAAAGTACTTTTTCAGACGGCTGGCGAAAACAGCGCCGCATAACTCTGCTTTAATCACATCCCCCTTTTGGTCAAGGGGACTAAGTTTGGCCTTTGACTCAACCAACCTCACGACGACACCGCCCTGCGTCTCCCACCGGAGGTAGAGCACAGCGCCGTAGGAAGCCTCACTCCCATCTGAAAACGTGACTCCCACTGGATGGCCTTGGGCTCCTGGTGGCGTGAGGCTTCTCTCGAACCTGATCTGGCCAAGTCTCACATACTCCTCAAAGAGTCTTACGGATGACTCCCAGAGTTTTGGTGAGAGAGGATCATCCCAAGTATCTTTAGTTGGGTTGTCTTTTCCCGCTTCTTGGTAGGACTCTCTGACGAGCATCACCCCTTTCTGCTTAGCGGGTGTGGCGAGACCAATAGGGTCGTAGAATGCTGCAATCTGGCTTAGCAGCACTCGACTCGTTAAAGGATTTGGAGTGTTACTTCTGACTTCATCTTCGTGCAAGTCTAGACCCGTCCTCATTTTGCCTCGCTTCTTCGAGAAGTTGATGGACGTCATCACGCGAAGCTTATCTGTTTCTGGTTCGTAGCCAACTCCCAGTGCTTTGCTCTCTTCGTCTCGCATTTGGTTTGGTAACACCAGTGTTTTGAGCTTAGGCTTGACCGTTTCACTGTTATTGGAGTTGGCTATGACACCTGACCTCCCACTTTGGCCAGACAAGATCCACGGTTTAAGGGAGAAGCCCCCAGCTTTTAAGATCTTTTCCACTCCCTTGGTGATCTTTTCAAGTGTCTTGAGGTCATCGTGGGACGTCAATATGTCGTCGACATAGCTGTCTTCCACCAGAACCCGGCGCTCTTCAACCATGGTTGCGAACTGGGGCAGGTTTGCTGTTTCCCTCATGGCGACTTGTGCAATGCAGCCAGCAGGCTTATCGCCTATGTTGACTCTGACGACGACATAGACTTCGATTTCATCCTCCGGGTTGTCTCTCCAAAGGAAGCGGTGAAGCTGGACTTCTTTGTCTTTGAGCCAAACGGAGTTGTACATTTTTTTCACATCACCTAAGGCAGCGTACAACCCACTCCTGAACCTCAAGAGGACTCCTCTGATCTGGTTGAGGACATCGGGACCCTTGTGCAGGAGGTCATTTAAGCTTACCCCCAGGAACTCTTGGCTGCTATTCCAAACGATTCTCACAGGGGTAGTGGTAGAGTGAGGATTTGGCGCGACTAGATGACTGATGTACCACTTCGGTCCCTTCCACTTGTCGATTTCCTCCTTAGTGAGTTTAGCGGCAGCTCCCCTCGAGATCATTTCGTGAATTTGTTCTCTGTACGCAGCCTTCCACTCCGGCTCCCTTTCGAGGCGTTTTTCTGTGTTTATGAAGGTCGCCTCCACTGCACGTCGGTTGTCAGGCAGCGTCGCAGGGTCTCCTTTCCATGGGTACGCTGCGTCCCAGTGAGGGGTATTGCTATGCTTGTCTGCTTGCACGTAGGTGAGACATTCTTTGATTTTTTCTAGGTCTCTTTCTTCTCCTAGGGTCATTTCTTTGCCTCCAGGAGGGCACTTGCCACATTTACAGCCACCACATTGAGGATCACAGGCCGCGCCGACACTGTCCCACTTGAACCACTCGAAGACTTCTTTGTTGGTAGTCGCAGCACTCCAGGTAATTGCTTCTCCATCTTCCACCTGGACTTTGCTGGGTTCTGCTGGGTCCACAAGGATCTCTTTGTACGCCCTTGAAGCTGTTCTCATTGACCTCGCAAAGTGAGTTTCAGACCTATGAGCTGCAAGGTCAACCACTTCGAAGAGATCAGGATGAGTTCCGCCGACGGTCTTACCCAGGGGACCATCCCAGAGGACGAGGTCTCCCTCCACTCTAGTTGGCTGTGGAACCAGGCGACCTTCCCTGTGACTAATTAGTAGGTCAATCTTCTCAGGGCGGACCAACTCCTTGGCTGCAACATCAGGGAAGAACTTCTGTAATTGCTGTGGTGTGACTGCTTGGTTCACCTTTGCAATGTTTTCCAAGCCATAACAGAGGAGTTTGTGCTCTGTTACTGTGCCCTTGGGGGTTTTTACTCTCAGCCTCAGGGTATACTTTCTGGTAGCAACTGTTTTCTCCATCCCTCCAACCCCTTGGACAATCATCTTGATGTTCTCACCATTCAGCTTGAGACGCTTGGCGGCTTCATTTGAGATGTAATTTGTGTCGGACGCAAGGTCTATCAAAGCGCCGACTAGCTGGCCTGAGTTGGTCGTCACTTCCAGTAGCATCATTACGACTGGGTATTCTTTCGGCTCGTTACCAGTGCTGGTGCATATTGTCGTTGAAACTTTGTTCGAGAAAGCTTCCTTGAACTCTGCTTTCAGCTCTGGTGAAAGTTTCGCTAGGAGCTCCTCCTGTTTGTCGGTCAGTCCAAGTCCTCTTCTCTCTACTTTTTTATCGCTCTGTTCTCCGCTCGGTTTATCCTTTTTCTTGAACTGTGGCTTCGGACAGAGCAAATAGTTGTGGTCTGAGAACCCTCCTTTGCGACAGTCCTCTTTTGAGCAGAGAAATTTTTGGGTGCAACTGCCATCTTCGCCATGATGACGCAAACACTTGAAGCATGCTCCTGCTTTCTTTAGCTGAGCCTTTTTACTTGACAAGTTGAGCTTCTTGAAGACTTTGCAGGCAAATAGTCTGCCCGCGTGCACATCATCTCCACACGCGATGCATGAATTTGGTTGAGAGTTCTTTTGAGTGTTCCCTGATGTGGCTCTGGTGAATGCCTTCTTTTCTTTAAACCTCTCAGGTTTGTCTGCTGGGCTTAGCTGCAGCTGATCTAACTCCTCGAGAATGTCCTCCTGCTTTTTTAGGTACTGCAGTAGGCAATCGAAGTGGTTGCGCGATGAAAAGCCGCTAGCAGGGTCATTCTTGTGCGTTAGCCACTTTTCTTTTAGGGAGTCAGGGAGCTTACTCTCAATTGACTGTGCAACCACTCGATTTTTCACAGCATCTTCCTCCCCCAGGGCTTGGAGATCACACAGTGCTCTCTCCACAGCCTGGATCAGTTCGATTGTCTTTCTGGGTTGGTTCCCCTTTACGGGGGGAAGTCCTTGTACTTCTTTTGAGATTTGCAGCACTATTTTAGGCTTGTTTCCGTACTTATTGTCCAGTAGTCTGAACACATCGTCGGCGGATCTGCAGTTGGACAGCACGAAATCCCTCTTTACTTTGTCGTCTAGGCTTCCTAGAAGGTGGAATTTTCTCACATTCTCCAGTCCATGTGGATTTCCCAGCCGCTGCAGGTCTTCCCATTCAGCTTTCCACCGGTAGTAATCCCTCATGTCACCGGAAAATATGGGGAGGCGTGTCCGCTCAGTACTGATCAAGGGCCTAACATTGTAGGTCCCGGAGCTCATGCCGGATCTACCTTGCAGTGCGCTGAAATCCACACGTGGCGTGCTTGCGGCATTTGGTAATACGCCATAGCTGAGATTGGGGGGCACGCTGGGCAAGCTGTGCTGGACGCCGACTACAGGGGGTTGTGTGTTTCCAGGGTGGAACGAGTCAAGAATAGGTTGAGCACCAGCAGGCGCCGCCATCTCGCCGGACTCGCTATGCTGTCTGTCTTGGTTTTGCTCTACCTCTTTTTCTGGTTCCTCCTCTTCACCACCGAGCAGGCCCCAGCCTTGAGTACTGCCTTGCCACGCCCACTCATCCCACAGTTTCTCACGTTGTTTCTTCAACTTCCTGATTCGGTCTTTTGACTCCGTCATGTGGGGTCTAGGAATCAAATTTATCCACTCATACAGTTCTCTTTCAAGCTGGTTGATTTCCCTTTCCAAGCTCTTATTCATCAGTTCACGCTCTCTCATGGTCTTCTGCCGGTACTCAGTTGCCTCAGCCTGGTCCATGGCTGATTCAGCCTCACTGGCGTGGGTGTTAATTTCCTCCTCAGCGAACCTGGTCCAGAAGCTTTTTAGGACGATATTTTCAGTTTCATCAAACTTGCGGTCGCACTCCACTGTTTTCTCGTCGATGTGCTCCGCCTTCTCTTTGGTCTGGTCATCGTCCGCTTCTCTTAGGGCCATGGCATACTCAAACCCAACGTCTCTGACTTTGGAGTGCTCCATTTTAAAGTTCCTCCACTCATTTATCATTTCACTTTCTCCTAGTGCGTTAGCCCTGGAGGTGAGATGGTTGGCTCTTCTGGTGAACACGGTTTGGGCTGCCGAACGCTTCTGCTTAAGCTTTTCCAGCTCTTCCTTTGCTGTTGCCATCTTGCTAACTGTTTTCCTTTTTTCGTTGACCGAAATACAACTTTTCACGCCACCTGGGCTCGTTGTCCGCCTCTCCTGGGCTTTTTAGACTTTGTCCCTTCTTCTTGGCTTTAGCTGATTTGGTTCTTGGTTAGCAGGTTAGCCGATGAGTAGCCAGCATTTGGATGGGCTCAGTCAGATTGGTTTAAACAGATTTCTAAAATCCTTATGGCCTTTGAGCTTTGTCCTTGGCATCAAGGTTTTCCGGTTTACGTTCCTCCAAAACCGGGCCTTGGTTTATGACTGTTCGGATATTTCACATTTTTAGCTCTCCGAATAAGCTAGACAGGCAGCACACAAAGCTATATGACTCGTGTTTGTCCTTTGTTTTGTTCCTTTAATACTGGATTGATAACAATGACCACAGGTCATAAACCTAAACCAATTAAACACAAAATTACCAAATGTTTCATATACAGTAATGGCATATCAACAAATCTATAACTACTCTTTTACTTTACTCAATAAAATAACATAAATGTTTTAACTCAAATTTGTCAATTATTCCTCTAAATAACCACAACTGTATTTCTACATCCATCAGCAATGTTGATACACATAACACTTTCCCACATAACACACAGCAGACCCAAAACAACCACCCGACTACATTTCCCAGAAAGCCCAGCGCCTTAGACGCATGCGCACATCAACTTTCCTGACGATGCTGCGAAACTGCTAGCAACGTAGTCTGTGTCTATCCACCAAACGTGCAGCCCATTTGACTTAAAACATCCCAAGTACAACACAACACAATGTTCTGCAATGAATTATGGCTTTACAGTCGCCTTTTACCACGCTACCGTTAGTGATAGCTGACAGTATTTTACTAACGTTACTGTTATGCTTCGGCTAATATTAATAGCTTAGAAGCTACAGGACACTAGCCGAGTGCTAACGTAGCACTCGCATTAAAAGCTGAACACCTGTGAATCACCGAATTATAACTTTAGCTAAACCACATCGAAGCAAATAGCGTAGTAACCGTTATCACACACATTTATAAACTAAACCTCGTTAGCAAGCTATTTTTCAATTAACAATTGTTACATACCAACGGGCTGTGTGCTCCTGTCGAAGTTTGGACATAAATGAGCTGCTGTCTTCCAATTAACGAACACCTACAGCAGCCTTACGTGCTTAACCAATCAGAACACAATAAATGAATCACTGCACAGAAAGCCTTAACCAAATAATTCAAATAGCACTTTTCTGTTATCAAATAAATGGTATTCCCAATTTGCAGTAAATTAATAATATTCCCATTAATTTTACTTAGTAACCCAAAAGTCTTGACAGTCCCAGAACTCGGTGACAATAACACGGTTTGTATAGGGCGCTTTCACACCTGGCTCGCTTAGTGCGGGTGAATCGGAATCAAGTGAGAACACACTGAACCAAACTGACGGCTCTCCTTTCTGCCGGGAAGAGGTGGTCTCTGTCGGGGCTGTTCTGACGTGAGAGCGCCGTTTAACCTGATCGAAGGAGGTTTTTTCCCCCCCGTTGCATTTGACAATAAAGTCGTCTACCGTTTTGGTTGAACGTGGAAACGTGTTTCTTGTATCTCACAGGCTTGACTGGCTAGGGGCAAACCCAGAGCTGCAATGATCGGCCATTTTTTGACCAATGATCAAAAAACCCCAAAGAAGTATATATAAGATATATATACCTTTGGCATCGGTGGGCTAGCTCAGTGTAGGTAGGTGGTTAATCTGTGGTTAATGCACGGCTATTTCTCTCTCTCTCCCTCACTCACGCACACACACACACACACACACACACACACACACACATACACACGCACGCAGAGATTAACAGCTGGGAATGAGGTGAGGCTGGGTAACTTCAGCGTGCTGACCTATATTTCTGTTTAATCTGAGTCGTTTACGGTTTCTGCTGCTCCAGCCACCCAGCCAGCCACTCTGATCTGCCAGACCGATTGTTCCTGTTGCTGCCCTTTGTATTCACACGCCTTCTGATTGGGTCGGCAGAAAAAAACCGCGACGCCAGCTGATGTCTGCCACTGCGACTGTGACCTGCGGCCGTGACCCTCGCTAACGAAATAATACTTTTTATTTTATTTATTTATTTTTTTTATTTTCGTGTCGTAAAAAGGACAGCTGCTCTGCTGATTGCAGTCGGGATACCGGGATTATGTATGTCTACACCGTTTGCTTCTGTGTGTGTGTTTCTGCACAGATGTGTGTATAATGTGCGTGTACGACAGCAGAGAGAGAGAGATTTAATTGCGGAGGTGTGTGTTATAAGACTCCTACTTTGGTTCGGGCTGATGGGGAATTGCACAAAAACTGCTGGAGCACGTTATAAAGTGCCAGGGGAATGCTGTGTGTTTTAACAAGCTGATTGTGTGTGTGCGCGTGCGCATATGTTTACGAGGGATGCTTTAGTCAGCGCTAATCATGCAGGAGGAGATTTACATGGTGAAGCAGCGGGAGTCCAACAACAAGTTCCCAGACACCTCCCTTTTTAATAAGCCCAATGATAAGCAGCCCTCTGGGGTCCCCACAAAGGAGCGGTCACATGCGTGCATAGCACAGATACACACACAGACACACACACGCACGCATGCTCCTTTGGAGTCTCTTTGTCTCATCTGCACATTTTCTGTCGTCATTTTACGGATAAACTAAAACCTGAAGATTGGAGTTCTCAGGTGGGTGTGAGTTTTCAGACTGCAGTCATTAACTACCGCTGAAGAGATGCTGAGGCGATATTGAGCTCTGAGACGTGGCGCCTTACGCGCAGCCATTTCAAAGCAGCGTTAAACACACAACTCTAATGCCGGGGTGTCGGGATTGGTCGGGAGCGGTTATTGTTGCCAGGGAGCGGTTTTGTGATGGGCGGGGATAAGGTTGCTATCTCCACACACACACACACACACACAAAGGCAGGGAAAGGACGGCCGGCGCACAGCAATGGAAAAGGTGAAATGAAAGCCGTTCCTTGCGGGTGATTCTGCCAGCCTGGCTTTTGTCTGCACTGCCTTTCAAAGCTGTGTTTGTGTGTGTGTGTGCGTGCGTGCGCGCGTGTCCGCCTATCTGAGCCAAGTCCAAGGCCCTTCGTGGCCCCGCTGTTTTGATACGTCTGTCTCCTCCCTTCCCCTCTCACGGCGTCAACCCCTGTTGATTCGCCTGCTTTAAAATGCACGATGCCTCTTCCCAGGATTGCGAGCTCATCCCAGAAAATCACGTTCCGCGAGCGAGACGCTCGCCGAGTGCGTTCACACCGCCTTAATCTGCCTTCGCCTCACATCGCTGCTGTCAGATGCCTCCAGTGCTCTCTGTTATGCGTGTGTGTGTGTGTGTGTGTGTATGTGTGTGTGTTTGTGTCTGTGCGCAAATGCGTGCTTGCATGTATGCATAAACATCTCAGCAGCTAAAATCTGCTTAGCGTACAAGGACTCCGACTAAGTTTGCTGACTCACTGCCTTGCCTCAGTAAGGTGATGGAATAAACATGTTTGAAATAATATTAGTAGCATAGTAGCAGGAGTTCCAACCCCTTTCAACGTTACCACATAGGAATGAACAGCTAAAGTAGAATTTGACCACGATGGGCTAAGAGTTAGCCAAAGACAAAACATGCTAGGTTAGCTTTGGGAAAGGTTGGAATGTTTATTCACATTGCAAGAATAGCAGACACTTTTGGTTTGGAACAGTTTTGATGAGAAATGCACGCACACACACACGCACACACACACACTCTCACACACACACACACACGCACGCACGCACGCACGCACACACACACACACACACACACACACACACGCGTGTGTGCTGATACATGACGCCGGCAACCAGACTCGGCTGGGATCTGGGGTGAATGACAACACCAACATCGGCCCGAGTTCACTGGCCCGACTCCGGCTGCCAACAGTACCGACACTGAGCCGACATCGGCCCAGAGTCCATCGCTGTCAACTGGCCCGACTATTGAGAAGTCCCATGTATTAAATCTGTTGTATGTATTAAATCTGTCAAAACATTGTATTGAGCAACATTAATAAAACAACACAACACAAGTTCAGACAGTTCAACCTCAACCACCAACATCAGAAACCATTCAACACCAAAACCGATAATTTAGAGTTTAATTTTAGTGGGCATTAGTAAATAAAAATAAACGTTTACAGAGTGATGAGAGTAATAACATGTAGAGGCTATTTTGCACAGACATGAATACAGGTGTACCTTGAGATTTTGGCTTGACCTTTGAAAACCACTGGTTTAGAGATACTCATTAAGACAGACCCTTGATGTGCTTCACTCCAGGGCTTGTATTCAAAAGCCATGAACACACTTGGTCTCCAGTGTTCGAACGTCACAGAGACGATGTGCACTGCTCCAGAACCTTAAACAAACCTTAAAAGAACCTTAAATGATCTGAGATCAGTGTTGCGACATCCTGAGCGCGCGGTATGGTAAAGTAAATAGGAACTGTTGGGCGGTTTGAATTTAAATTCAGTGGAGCGGTTGGGGTTTTCCAAGTCGAGGACTAGAACATGTTGTGAAGCTTTCTGAGAGTAGGAGGGGGAGAGGAGAATAATTTTGTCTCTTCTTCAAAACCAACCCATGCCATTATCTTTTTTGTTTTTATATATTTTTACATACATACTGTGTGTATATCTACATGTATGTGTGTGTGTGTGTGTGCGCATATTCCAACACACAGTTCAATTAAATTTTCAGGATGCTAACCTTTTGGCAGCAACGGGGGCCGGTGGAACGCCAGCCATCAGCGCGTTGCCAAATTAGCATATTAATTATACATACGTTGAATAATTAATGCAGGGGAGTGGATTACGTGTGTGAATCGCTGTCAGAACACTAATGAGGTAGAAAAAAAGGCCAAAGCTAATGAGGTTAAAAAGCACATTAACAATCCTTTGATTCCTCAATTGGCCCAACAGTTCACCGCAAAAAGGCGGGAACAGCAGAGATTTCTGAGACGGCAAACAGTTGTTCCGTGTTGCTTCCAGCGACTTGTTACTCCTTTTCTTTTTTTTTCTTTTTATTTTACTTCCCTCCACGGTGAAATTTACCTCGGTGAAATTGAGTCAAGCGGCCACATAACTCTGCGCTTTGATCACTGTGATTCTGCCTGCCTGGCTCCGTCGCTACCCTTTGAAAAGCCAGCGCTCGCGGTGACGGGGGTGTTGTTTTGACTCTGCTCGGGGCCTGTGGCTGTGCTTGTTCTTCTAAGGAGCTTAGACCGGGTGGTGGGGGGGTGGGGGGCAAACCGAACGTAGCGTGGTTTGACAGGCCTCGACTCCAAGTGGCGGCCTAAAACACATAAGCCTAATCCGCCACAGCAGGCTTTCTAGGGATCTCAACTCACTCAGCAGTTCGGTCTTGCATACTTGCAAACACATACGGTCTGGATTAAGGCTAGGTGAAAGCACTTTAAAGAGAGGCTGGTGTAACCTCTGAACTTACGATCCCACTGCGGACGCAGTTGCGTCCAGTGAACGAGGAGATTACTTGGTGTAACTGCAAGCGGGTTTCCTCAGGGCTCCAGACAGCGAAATAACCTAAATAATCTTTGGTTCTGAGTCCCCTTAGAGGTGTATTAGCAATTTGCTTCAAGAGATGAGGGGTTAAATACAGGTTATACGTACATCAACATCTATGTGCATTGACCTCAGGCTAAAAAGGGCAAAGAAAATTCCACAGCACTAAAATCTAATACCAACGACCACATTCGTCATGAAAGTGGTAGCTTTTTTATTTTTTTATTACGATTTCCAAAGAAGATTATACCATTTTTGTTCCGACTAATATAGACGAATATAGAATACGTTTGGTGCCCGGAATTGCTATCGGCAGGCGAATCAGTGGTATAAGTATATCCCTGAAATAACTTGTTGTGTTATTTCAGTTGAGTACTCGGTGACCTGGTCTTTGGACATCTGTCTAGGCGCCCTTGACGCGAGTCGAGAGTCGTGCGAGAGGATGGTGATACAGAGAAGAGCTGCCATGTTTTTTCCCTGCGAAGACCTGGTGACACACTGCATCATTGTCAAAACACTAGCTGTTCTCTGAAGAGACACGGGCACTTTCTTTTCTGTTGGCCACATACGTTGCTTCTCTGTCTCTTTCTCCACCTGTGTGTCTGCCTTTGTCTGGCTGTCTCTCTCTGTTGGTTCCTCTTTTTCATTCTGTCTGTCGATGTCTATGTGGCTCTCTCTCTATATATATACAGTATATGTGTCTCTCTCTCTCTCTCTCTCTCTGTCTCTATATGTCTCTCTGTCTGTTTCTCTCTCTCTCTGTCTCTATGTGTCTCTCTCTCTGTCTATGTTTCTCTCTGTGTCTCTCTCTGTCTGTTTCTCTCTCTCTCTATCTCTGTGTGTCTCTCATATTTAGGTTTAGTTTGGTTCATATACCTTGAAAATGAAATGTTCCTTGGTTATGTTTTTGTATTTTTTGTCTTTTTGCCATTCATTTCTCTCTCTCTCTCTCTCTCTCTCTCTCTCTCTCTCTCTCTATGTCTCCCAGTTATTCTGTCCTCTTTTCTCTCAGTTTGTGCATGGATGCACGTGTGCATGTGTTCTTGCTCTCTGCCATCTCTGCGTAATGTCTAGCTTGGGGATGATGGTTAAGTCAAGAATAGAAGTGCCCTAGCCATAACCCAGTGGATGGGTGTTACAGATTTGCGCGCGCGTGTGTTTGTGTGAGAGAGAGAGAGAGAGAGGGAGAGAGAAAGAGAGAGAGAGATTTCACCTCATATTTCCTCATCTGGGTTTGTCTTTGGTTCTATTTGTGTGTTGGGCTATTCATGCACCTGTTGCGTTCATTTTTACGTCCTATTTTGTGTGTGTGTGTGTGTGTGTGTGTGTCTGTGTGTGTGTGTGTGTGTGTGTATGCACGTGTGTGCTGGGGGGTAATGTGCATGTGGGCATGTTTACGTGCCAGTTTATACACTTTTTCATTCTGCTATGCCTGATTTTAGACTCTGGCAGCTGTGTGCTGTTATGCTGCTGTTGTGACAGCAAAGTGGCATTTTTCTCCCCACTTGTACATGCTGTCCTTTTTATCCATTTATTCATATTTTTTGATATACTATATATAGTTTTATCACCCTGTAGTTCTGGGGCAGGGTCAGTCAGCTAGCATGGTATAGTATCTTGCTCGAGGACACTTCAGCAGGAATGGTGACACCTAGTTAGAGGACCTCTGTTTAGAGGACCTCTGGTTAGGGAACCTCTGTTTAGAGGACCTCTGGTTAGGGAACCTCTGGTTAGAGGACCTCTGGTTAGGGAACCTCTGGTTAGAGGACCTCTGGTTAGGGAACCTCTGGTTAGAGGACCTCTGGTTAGGGAACCTGTGGTTAGAGGACCTCTGGTTAGGGAACCTCTGGTTAGAGGACCTCTGATTAGGGAACCTGTGGTTAGAGGACCTCTGGTTCAGGAACCTCTGGTTAAGGAACCTCTGGTTAGAGGACCTCTGTTTAGAGGACCTC
>OMKK01087797.1:0-10014 GCA_900302305.1 Polymixia japonica
ACAGCATGACAGGTAGTCTCTCTTCAGGGGACTTGGAGTGTTTATCAGTACTTTGGCTACATTAGGTCTTTGAAGCTTAGGCAAGAGAGCATGGTTGCGCGTGCACGTGCATGCACACACACACACACACACACACACACACACATACACTCACAGGCAGACAAGCAGGCCCCGAGCCCCCGGTTCTTTGAGTTGCCATAACAATAAAGTGATGCTCTATTCCTGATGGAACAGACAGAGACATTGAAAGGGGATCAGATGCACAACAGATTCATCACAACCCAACAGAGACCAGCTTCAGAAGAATACCATTTTCAACAGCAGGGCCCAGAGCAGGCGATGCACGTTTACAAGACGGGATCAAAAGCAATATTTGCATCATTTAAAAAAAAAATACTCCAGTTAATCATTTCGTAATAATATTCATGTCTATTGTGAAGAATATGAAAGAAAGAAATACCAAAAACATAGTTCATCGCAAAATAATGAGACTTCTTTGGTCCAGTGGTGGAACCCAGGACTAATGAGTGTGACAATACAGAGGAGTGTCATTTTATACTGTATTATATATCTTATTCCACATCCACAGCAACCGCCACCGGCGTGTAAATCCTGCTCAGAGCTCACGCTTAAGTGTCACTTGAAGAGCAGAACGCCAAATTTTTATTCGTGAAATCTATGAACTGTGAATTGAACAAAGCCTCAAGTCCTTGGGAGACGCAGGCCGCATGCTGATGTGGGAGCAGCTCTGTTCTCCCCGTCTCTCTGAATGCCCGACAGATGATAAGCAATATGCTCACTGTTGAGTAGGGCGCAGGTAGGCTTGTCAATATGCAGCAGGAAGGCCGGGGATTTAAAAAACATTTGGTGATGGTAACTCATCTCTGCTAAGCCGGGGTTGCAGATTGTTTTTCATTTGCGCAACGTGCCTGAGCTTACTTCATAAGAAAGCCTCAGCAAATGCGTATTATTATTGGTGTCAGAATATGGAAAGTGGTGTTTGATGTGTTTCTCCTACATCTCGTTACGACGCCGTGCATCACAACCAGCTGTAATTTCAATGGAAATCCTTTGAAAGGCCAGCTGCAAATAATTTTTTGAACTCAGTGACTTAGAGTTCATTGCAGTTTAGAGCAATAAGAAAACAGTGGCTCAGCCAGTGCAAACCTGTTTTGTCGATGATCATATAAATCATCCTGTCCTGTTTACTAAACCTAGATGAGGGTTATGGTCTGGGAGCTATTTGAGGGGTAATGAGGGGGTTGCATGCCCCATCTTCTAGACCCCAGACAACTGTAGTTGATTGTAAAGCTGAAACCCGAGACTTTTTTCCACACAATACCAATTACCCATCATCTGGTATTACTATTATTATTATCCTATTACTACTATTACCCTGGCTGGAGATGCTCTTCATAGACCGGGTAGGACAAATTCTTGGTTGTGCGCAAGAAGTGTTGCGCTACAGAAAGGCTAGATAAGGCACCTGGGGTTAGCAGTGGTAGCTAGCATGCTAGCTAGCGTCTTTCCCATTCGGCTATGGCAGATGTTCATCATTTCAAATACTTCCTGCTGCCAGAGAGGGAGACAGTGTGAACATTTCAAATTTCAGATTGAATTATTTGGGATGGGAAACATTTTATCTGTGCAGTATGCTCAATATTGTTAAAAGTAAACAAATCACCTTTAGCCTCTTTTAATGTCTTTAGTCTCAGGAAAATACTAGGGCTACATGCTACACTTTTCAGAGTGACTTCCTACCCCAAGCCTCCATCTGAGCTGCTAATCTTTTTCAATAATGTTCTTACTCTGGGAGAGAGTCCCTGTTCACAAATACCGTCTTAGGTATCTTAGACTGTCTTAGGCCAGAAGCAAAATATGTCAAATTGAGTGTGAAACACCAGTGAAAATGAAACTTGGATGTAGTGTGGCAGCAGAGCCTGGGGAGTCTTGGTCAAGTGGCAGCTCAGATAAAGGGGAAAAACAGCAGAAAATGTACTGGGAGAGTGAAACGCTGCATGCAACATGATTGGTATACACTGGGGTACGCTCCCTCTTAACCACCATCATGATGAGCAGAGGACTATGGGGACTGCAGACACACACAGATACAGACACACACAGACACGCAGAGACACACACGCAGACAAACGCAGACACACACACACACAAACACGTACTTAGTGTAGATACAGAGATACACGCACACGCCCCCCAGCGATTGCACATACAGAACAACATAGAATAGCTCAATCAAGATGCCATCTGACAGCACTGGAATACTGGAATATTAATAGTGCCAGACCATGGAATCACAGGGGTTGGTGTGCATGAGTTTGTGTGTGTGTGTGTGTAGAGCTGGCTAGTCACGTGGTAATGTGGACGCCATAAAGGTTCTGGAAGTATTTTGTAGCATACATATTTCAAAACACAAAATACCTGGTTTCCCTATGGTTCCACTATATTCAATCGGTAAGAGAATTTACAGTGCAAGAATAAGAGATAACCTAATATGCATTTTGAAGAAAAACAAGAAAAAAGTAATGGGTACAAGACTGTGTACATGAGTATTGACGTATTGACATGCCACAGAATTTGTAGTAATTAAATGTAAACTGTCAAACGGAACAAGAACCCATAACTCCTTCATTGTGGTTCCACGCAGTATTAACTCTTATCAATACACCCCGCCTACTTGTGTGCATGCCCATCTGGAAACTAATTGCATTCCGTAGACAAGATGATTGGTTGACTGGTGAAGTGAGACGGGATTTCGCAATCAATCACAGATTGCGCAATCTGTGCAACATGCTGCTCAGTATAAAGGCTGTTTTATACTTCCGCTTCCAGTTCGACCTGGTTGCAGAGGACATGTCGCGCACCTCCTCAAGAAATTAAAAGTGCATAGCTCGCGACCGGAAGGTTGCACATTCCGCAGAGACGACAATGGGTTGACTGGTGAAGTGAGGCGGGATTTCCGTCAAATGTCACTCGAATCAAATCAAACTTTAAACAACAAGTATATTTCTAAGGCATAAGTAGCCATTCTCTCTCGGATACGGCACTGGTCAAGGACAGACACAATAACACCGGAAAACTTCCTCGGTGCTGTTATCAAGATATAATCTACGAAACGTAGTTGCTACTGTTGCTAACTCGGTTGCAAACAGTATGAATTATCTGCCGATTCTCGAGTGTCACCCATTCTGTAAACTCTATGGATTCCACAGAAATATAAAACAACCTTTAGGATGATGATTACATCTCCACAATAAACATGCATCATACCATGGCTGTCACTTGTTAATGCCGTAATTAGTAACCATTAATCATTATCAGACACTCCCTAAACCAACTCTGCAGTAGCAACTGACCTCGCGACACCAGTCTCTCCTACTACGTAGCAGAGCCTGGTTTCTGCCTGTTCTATTCGCTGTTGTCACTGCAGTGCGCAGATCCGATCTAGAGCCCGCCTATTCCAAAGAAACTGTATCCGGCAGTTTGTATCCGGTTTATGCGTTATCGTTTACGTGTTATCGCGTTATCGTTCCCCCGCAGAAACGTTGAATCAAAAAAAAATAAATAAATAGAGATACCAAACAAAGTATTTCAAGAAGTAGTTGAAGAAACTTGCTGGATCCATAACATTACGTGTTTGCAGCCACTAGGCCCTGGTTACCGAGCGGAGTTGTTTTTATGGAGCACGGGCTGTTTCCGCATCCGCTGATTCTCTCTAGACCGGATCTGCAAACTGAAAAGCTGCTTGTGCCCAGGGTGGTAGCGACACTCACATTCACATGCATCGTTATAGTACGCATAAACACAAACCCACCACCTCACATACACGATCACACAGACACAGACACACACACACACACACACCAGTTTTTTTAGTCCAGCTCACAGTACACTAAATGCAGCCTCCATCCCATTATTTGATAAGAGATCAAAGAATGCCGGAACAGTCCACCTACATTAAAAAGAGTATGTGTGTGTGTGTGTGTGTGTGTTAGAGAGAGAGAGTTTGTGCATGACCACGTGTTTAAATGCTGTTGTGTGCGTAGGCTGTGTTCATCTATGCGATCGTCAGTTTTCTCGTACGACTCTGTGTGTGCACGACGTGCCTGCTTGCGTATCTTGCGCATGTTCGTATCTTGCGTGTCTCAATTCTTGTCTCAACTCTTCTTCCTATTAAGTCCCCCTGTCATTTATAATCCTTCCCCTGCTCTCACTGTGTGTGTGTGTGTGTGTGTGTGTGTGTGTAGGTGTAATGTAATGGAGTCACACTCTCTCTGCGCACCCGGAGGCGGTTGCACTTGTTTTAGTCTTCAGCAGGCTGTTTGTCCCTGATGACAGCTTTGAGAACATTACCTTGTGTTTCGCTCTCCTCTCTCATCTGCTCTTTCTCTCTCTGTCTTTCTCTCTCTCTCCTCTTATTCCATCTTCTCCCATGGCCCTGTCCCTCCCACGCCATATCACACGGAGATGATATGGGAGCCTAGTCTGAGGTTCAGCCCACAGGGGCTACAGCACAACATAAAAGAGAGAGAGAGGCATAGAGAGAAAAAAAAAAAAAAGAGAGAGAGAGAGAGAGAGAGAGAGAGAGAGAGAGAGGTTTTCTCTTTTTTTAAAGATTTTGTTGATATTACTATTAAACTGGCAAGTAAACTATATAGTGGACCGTATCAGGAAGTCAAAAAGGATGATGTGATCCAAAACAGTACAGGGATTAAACTCATGGTGTACAGCTCAGTCTGCTCAGCTTCAGAGGGCCCTGAGAGATGAAATCACAGAGGAATTTTCCTAATAATTAGTGAGGAGAGAGACATGGCGTTGACCTGGGAGCGTGATCACACACACACACGCACACGCAAAGTACATGAACAATAACAGCTAGTTTCCTTATGAAGCCCTGTAAAACAACTGCCCTTACTGCTGCCTTCGCTGCCGGATCAGATGTGGAAACACACGTCTTCCTGGCTTCTTTCAGCAGAGGTACTGGACCGGTTCCATTCGGTAAAATTCTCCATAGACTTCCATTCAAGCTTTAGCGACTTTTTCTCCAGTATTTTTTTTTTTACAGATGTCACACAAGGCTCAATGTGTTCTTTTTATTGTACTTTTTATTTTAGAACATTTTTTCCCCAAGACCAATTATTTTTAGCATCATACAAGATCATTAAAAAGATTTATGTGGAATTCAAAAACCCAAGTGACATTGGTTTATAAATTAATTACTATTCTGGTCCCAACGGCTCGCAAATCAGGCGGCGTTGATTGGGCCGGGTTAGCATCACGCGCGGGCCTAGAGGCAGGGTGTGTTCATCTGTGTGATTGTTCAGCCGTTCAGCTGCTCAAATGCCGCTGGACCGCGCGCCTTATATGAAACACGGATGCAGCTGTGCCAGCAGTACAAGGAGCAAAAATCTAAGTGTATCTTTGTAAATCGATGATCACAAAAAAATAAAAAATCATCTCTGTTTGAAGTTACAATTTGGTGTGAGGTCTCCTGTAGGTTTAATCTTGGGGTTAAGGCAAATATTAGGTTAATAAACAACTTTTTAGATTACAGTTTTTTTCTAGCTTATCCAAAAAGTGACGAGACAACCCCGGACGAGACGACTCAGCAAGTGCTGTTACTCGTTCATACAGGCAAGCGTTAAAAATAGTGCGTGTTTGTATGGACACAGAACACGAGTGAATCCAGTTGATAATTATGGTTGTTGAGCCAAAACATGCTAATGTGAATGTAGCCTTAGTTCTGTCTGAACACAGCAGAGAATTGTGGGACACAACTAAGGTGTTAAGATTTATGATTAGATTTTCATTTTCACAATAATACATCAACTTCAACGTGTTTTCTTTCTTTCTTTATTTGCTATAATTGATTAAAAATTATCTTTTCTCTATCTTGTCGGGGAGCAGGATCAGCCACTAGCCACTAGTTAAGTATCTTGCTCAAGAATGCTTTGAGAGGTACGCCGGGACTTTCTAGTTGAGGGACGACATCACCCCCCCAAACACACACACCATTCATACCTATGGGCAATTTTTAGGTTCCAATTAACTTAACCTGCATGTCTTTGGTGGTGGGAGGAAACTGGGGAAACCCACACGAACAAGGAGAATATGCAAACTCCACGCAGACCGGACCGGGTCGGGCATCAAACCCAAGGCGCTGTCGCTGTGAGGCGACAGTGTTTACCACTGAGCCACAGTGCCACCGGTGAAGCCTGACACCATTGAGGAACAGACACGATTTGTGGAAAATATTTTTTGTCAAGTGCTTTACACCTGATTGACCAACCTGAACCTGATCACAGCCTTGTGACAACAGGCTCAGGGAAGAAGAGGGAGTCCAATAGAAAGGAATATAACTATTGATGTTATGTACGGTGGAATCCTTTCAATGTCAGAGATATTACCCTGGCCGATCACTGCCATTTTTTTGGACATTTTATTTAACCTTTATTTATACAGGTAATCTCATTGAGACACATGGTCTCATTCTCAAGAGAGACCTGTTAAACAGACAATCTTAGCTTGAAAATAATATTTATATAATAAGTTAGGATGACCAGACATCTCGTTTTGACCGGGACAGTCCCGGTTTCAAGCCAGGGTGTCCCCTGCCCCGACAAATATCTGCAAAATACCCAAATGTCCCAGTTTTGAACAAATGTCCCCCAAATGCCCCGGTTTGGATGGCAGTTGAAAATATCTATAGACTGTTTTATGTAGTTCAGAGCTTAAGACGTTTCCTATGTACTGTCCAATTCATATTAGCTAACCTAAAATCCAATCAGAAAACAATCAACAGCAACCACACGTGAGAGTTAAATACCGATTTGTCTGTAGGAGTGGTGAGCTACGTTATAACATTTTCAATGCTAGTTAGCTGTCACTCTGCCATGCCGAAGAGAAAGAGCACCTTAAATAAAGAGCTCCAACAAACGTACCCATTTCGTACCCAAAATCTGGTTTGTTTCAATGTACCAATGTGCACAAACCTGTGAGTGTATGCATAAGTGCATGTGTGTCCCGGTTAGGGATGTTGAAAATCTGGTCACCCTACCATGAGTACATGAGTTCACCAACAAACACTCCCATGTAAACAATCGCACAGACACATCACATTATAGACACCTTCCAACTCCTACCTCTTCCACACAAACACTACTGCCTTAACACACACACACACACATAGTCTCCTCCCCCTCCATTCCCCACCTCCGCCCTGCTATAAAACACAAACCAACATGTCCCCAGTGGGCATCGATCCAGGAGCAGGCTGCTGTAATGTAACACAGCATCACTGACTGATGTGAAAAGAGCAACAGATCCCAAGGGTCTGCAGGAGCCTCGCTGTCTCTCTCTCTCTCTCTCTCTCTCCGTCTGTGTCTCTCTCCCTCTCTGACACTGCGGGGAGAGAAGGGACGAGGCAGGCTGGACCACCGTGCAGCAAAGCAAAGAAACCTCCATGACAGAAACACAGACTTAAAAAGACACATAGAGAAGCAGGCAGACAGACATACACCTGGAGAGACATACAGACAACTATACAGAATGAAGGCAAAGCAAGAATTTCAACAAATTGTCTTATTTTCAAGGTAGTAATGATGCAGGACACATTTGATTAACTCGTCTTAACTGTAACCCTGACATACATCCCCCTTGTTTCTTCTATAGACACCTGAGAGAGCTTAAAATACAATATAGTGTGTGTGTGTGTGTGTGTCTTCCCTGGTGATTAAATGTCAATCCAAATCAGTGCCTCAGGGCCACGCCCACCCACCTACATGCACACACACACATGGCATGCACCGATGCAGTGGCCAATTTGAATAACACTTTTTTCCATCGTGTTTAACTTAAGATCTGAAGTAAACAGAAATAAAGACACAACGTTAATATTCTGCAAAGAACGGAGATCATCTTTGAGCCATCCTCCCGGAAATCTTCAACAAACAAACAGATATGTTCTACCACTCAGAATAGCTAGAGAATACACAGCCTTTCACTCCCTATCAACAGTCGTTTTGTTGACACACAAACACACATGCACGGGCATGTAAACAACACCACGAATGAACACAAAGCCAGAAGGGGGTGGAGCCGTGCGCCTAAACAAATGTGACACCCCCCCCCAATTTTCATAAATGAAAGACTCATAAATGTTCTTCAGAGGCTTCCACTCCATGTGATAAAGAGCCCCTTTCTTCCTGGATCCATGTTTAATTCAACATGGATACGCTCAATTAGCAACCCTAATTAATGTTAGAAACACTCCAATTTGGGCTGCCAAGGGGGAGGGAGGGAGAGAGAGAGAGATATACAGAGAGAGAGAGAGAGAGAGAGAGAGAGAGAGAGGAGGAGAGGGAGGGCGTAGGGAGAGGTGTGGGGGTGTACAGGGAGGATGTATGGGGGGGCCGATTTTAAAGACAGAAGATAAAAGGGCTTGCATTTAGGGTGTGTGTGTGTGTGTGTGTGTGTGTGTTTGTGGGAAAGCATGTGTTGAAGCTCTTTGGAGAACAAATATATTTAACATATTCATACAAACATTTGTAAGCAAGCCATGATTAACCTTTTTAGGCATGCAATACACCAGGGTCCTGCAGAATATGCATATGTCAAATTTCATCATTTGCTTAGATTTCATTTGGAGAGACTGCTTGGAGATACAAAGTTTCTGCCAGATACTGACGTGAGTGTAAATCAAGGTATGCGAAACAGAAATGTTGGTATAATTCAGCGAGGCTTCAAAAAGCCTGCCTGACAGGCTATTAATATTGTAGTATAATCTCCTGTCAGACTGCTTTGTGATTGAGCTAGCCTTTGTGTACAATTCTTGTTTGTGTGTTTCTTATGTGTGTGTGTGTGTGTGTGTGTGAACAAAAACGTGGTGTAGTGCAGAGAAGTAATTCAGCAACATCACAGATTTGAAGTTTGAGTTCATCTTTTTTATCAATTATTTTTCTGCCATTTCTTCTTGGAGAGATACCGGCAGTGGGGAGTGATGCAGGAGAAGAGAGTCAGAGTGTGACATGTACCGTGTTTTGTCGTTTAGGTAAGTAAAAAAAAAAAAAAAAAAAAACTCAGTCTTGTCATCTTGATTCACTTTTTGGTTGGTTGGCGAGTGTTTTTGTTTGTATAGCTAGCATATGCTAGCTAATGAGACACCCTCTTGTGTCTAAGGCTGGGCGATATCGCTGGAAAGCGATGGTATTTTTGGAGCCAATGACGATATTCAATACATAGATGATATTTTTATATTTTTATACACTACATATCCATAATGTCTTGTATAAATTTGTGGAACAACACACCACACGAGCTACAAGTGGGTGGAGCCGTGACATGAAGGGAACTGGAGCAAAGGAGAGAAAGACAGACGATGTTTAGTGTGGACTTTTAGCAACGGTGCAACGGTGTTGTAAAATTATATTTTAAAACAATTATATTAACGTTTTCATATCATGGAGATATATTGCAATATATCTGAAAAATATACTGGTCAGCCCTACCTGTATCCAGTGTAGGGGCTGGAGTGAAAGGGCTTTCAGTGGGAGCTCAGATAGTCATGTCTTTAACATTCTCAATATTCCTCCCCAGCGCCTTCATCTTCAAAATAATGAATCACAAGCCCATCACTACCAGTTATTACCAGCTTGAACACGTGTGCACACACACATGCACGCACACACACACACACACACACACACACGCACACACCAGGCGGGAAATCAATTATCATCAGACCTCCGTGAAATACATCAAAGATATAATAACCACCTTATTTTCCACTTCAATGAGGAATATACACACACCTCAAGACATTTGAAAGACAATGGAAAGAATGTATAGCCTGCGATTGCCCTTCATGTCAATAAGGATAAATTAAAAGAGAATAAAACAGTGTGCATGGCTTCTATGATAGACAGGTTAAACTAATGTGATGAGAGAGAGAGAGAGAGAGAGAGAGAGAGAGAGAGAGAGAGAGAGAGAGAGAGAGAG
>OMKK01087813.1:0-2500 GCA_900302305.1 Polymixia japonica
GAAAGTGGTCTGCCAACCGCTGCCAAGCCTCTGCCAACAGTTCCCAGCCCTGCCTGTCTGACACACACACACACACACACACACACACACACACACACATGCTCGTACACGTTTTTACTACAAAGAGTAATTGTTTAGAGAATCTTGCATTACTTATCTATGATAGATGCAAGGTGACGGAGACCTGTATATTGGTTACCACTATGTACAAACATTCAGCATTCACGGATGTGGGCACATACAGTAGAAACACATTGGGCAGATTAAATTGGAAAAATGTGGGAGTTTTGCTTCAAGTTGTACATTTATTGAACTGACCACAGCTTGAAGACTTTGAACACACACTGTGTCCATGGACCAAGACACACTATCCATACTATTTATGAACAAGGCTGTATGTGGCCTTTATTGCTAACCACCAGACATAAGATGGAGACGTGGTTGTTACTTTCTCTGTCTGTTTGAGTGTCTGTGTTGCCGGGGCCTTCTCAGGCGCCCTGTGTATCACCCCTGATCCCAACCCTTTTTATTTGTTTGGTTTGCTTGTTATTTTAAAGCAGGGTTACCAATACATTCTTGTCAAGCATTTAATTTTCTTTTCAGACAGTGCAGTGATTCTACTAAACTGCCATTGGTGTACAACAGTTTGAGAGCTAATGGTTAATTAGCTATAATGCAATGTAGATTGTGTTATTTAACTGAAACTTTTATTTTTTTATTATGGTTATTATGGCTTATTCTCAATGGGCTCACTTAGTAGGTGTTAAAATAAAACAACCATACATACATACATGCATATAAATACATAAATACATATCAGGATCTCGTGAGCTTCATTGCCAGTCACCAGACCGAATGTACATGGGTGTTGCTTTTTGGGGTCTATTTGGGTGGCTGTGCTAGAGGGGCTTTGTCACGAGGTCACATTCCCTATCTCAGCACCAGCATTGTCCCTTTGAGTGGGTGTGTGAGAGGCTGACCCGTCCACACTGTCTGCCCCTAATGAGGTTCTCTCCTCTGGGGCAGAAAATCAGGGACATCTTCCTGGTACAGAACAACAGGGCCTTCTGTTAATGACCGCAGGATCAGTCTAGGTTAGTCAGTGTCTCTCTGTGCTTTCTCATAGAGAGTGGTTCTTGGACACACTATGTTGCTTTTCAAAGTGTTCTTTGGCTGCAGTAAGAAGGTCACATTTTTAGGCCAATTAATACAACTTTTTTGGAACTTTGTTTTATTTTCAAAATGAGTTATATCCCACCAAAACGTATGCCTAGCAAAGTATCAGTGTAATATGAAGCCAGAAAAGTGTGTTTTGGTATAGTGCCTCCTTTATTTCTTTTTATTACGATAAACATATTGTCCACTTGAGCTGCGGATGTGGTAAATGTACGGCACACTCGTAATACTGTCTGATGACCGCATCGGGTGGTTGCTTTATAGTGACGTCGGTCAGGGCGGAGATAAGACAGGCGTAGGTGTCGTAAAGACCTAAGGGTGTCATAAACAGCTGATACACGTGTACACGCCCAACCTCTAGTTAATGTATCAGCTTGGATGATAGGGTGTCAAATAGGGTGAATAAAAATAACAACGGCAATATTACAAACTACGACGATGATATTGATGATGACTGATTGATGAACCCAGTTGTAGGCTTGTTTTTTCTCCCTAGAGAGCGCTGTTGAGCAACTATGCTGTGAATCTTGTGAATGTTGTGATAGGAAACTATCAATATTAGTGGAATTCTTAACATTTCTTAACGCGAAGGGAATTTTGTTGGATACCGAGGTACAAAGTATGCATGAAAACTCGTGATTTATCAGCACGATCTTTAGGGCGAAACCTGTGTTTGTTTGAATTGGACACTTGAATGCTTTCAACTATGCACACAACATCACAGGCACAATAAAATAAATGGGGTGTGCATAAGACTGACATAACACCATCATAACCATGGCATGACACCTGTCATGAACATGAAGGAGTCTTTATGAATGTTTATGACTGTTTTGTCTTTCGTTTGTTATGTCTTTGTTATGACAACTTGACATTAACCCTAACCCCAAGGCTTCATGCCTAAACTTAACCTTTAACCTTAATCCTGGCCCCGCCCCTGGGCCCTTCCACAAAGCCTGAACCTGGCCTTTATCCTAATCTTAACCTCAAGGCTTCATGCCTAAATTTAACCCCAAGGCTTCATGCCTAAACTTAACCTTTAACCCTAATCCTGGCCCCGCCCCTGGGCCCTTCCACAAATCCTGACCCTTAACCCCAAGGCTTCATGCCTAATTTTAACAAAGACATTGACAGGTTATGTTGTCTTGGTTAATGTCAAGTTGTCATAACAAAGGCATCCAAAACAATGTCAACTCTACATTAAAATGACATAACTGACCAAATGACACATAGTGACAAGTCATAAACATCCATAAAGACTCCTTCATGTTCATGACAGGTGTCGTGTCATGGTTATGACAGTCATATCAGTCTTATGCACACC
>OMKK01087813.1:5000-10943 GCA_900302305.1 Polymixia japonica
CTCTCTCTCTCTCTCTCTCTCTCTCTCTCTCTCTCTCTCTCTCTCTCTCTCTCTCTCTCTCTCTCTCTCTCTCTCTCTCTCTTTCTCTCTCTCTCTCTCTCTCTCTATCCCTCTCTCTCACTGTCTCTCTTTCTTGCTCTCTCTCTCTCTCTCTCCCTGTCTCTCGCTCACTCTCTCTCTCTCTCGTTCTGTCTCATGCGCGCACGCTCTCCTTCCTACTTCAGTCGGTGTCTCTGTTCCCCACGCTATTTCTTTGTATCTGTCTAGCCTCTCTTTATTATTTCTCTCCAGCTTCAGTCTCTCTCTTGTTCCCGGCCTCCTGCTCTGTCTCTCTCTTCTCTCAGCTCTCCTCCTCTCTCCTCCTCCGGTGTGAATATTTGATGAAGGCCTTACCTTTAGTTACCATGCATTATTTCTCTACTCTTCTCAGGGCTCACTGGCTGCTCTCTCTCCCTTTGACCCTGGCCTGGCCCCTGGCCAGAGACTGACACCGCCTCAGGCATTGCTGTCAGTCACCCCTCTCTCCTCAGCTCATCTCTCATCTCATCTCTCATCTCATCTCATCTCATCTCATCTCATCTCATCTCATCTCATCTCATCTCTCATCTCATCTCATCTCATCTCATCTCATCTCATCTCATCTCATCTCATCTTATCTCTCATCTATGCTCTAACAGTTCTAAACATAATTACTTTGGTGGAATATATCTTTTTGGGGTTGGATGTTTTATTTTGGAGTTTAGATAAATAGATAGAGAGATAGATAGATAGATAGATAGATAGTACACTGCTGCTGGTTTAACAGTATTGTATGTATTATGTTAATATATAATATAAGTATAACATGTTTGCCCTGACTTCCCTTAGTTTTCTTTTGTGGTATGTCATGACAAGTAGCTTGACTTCAAATACAAATGTCCTTGGAGAGCCACCTGCTGATATGGCTGTTTGTGATTTCTACGGGCTCTTGAGTCTGGAGTGGCTGCCGCGCTTGTTTTCACAGAGGTGATCTTGAAGCTGCACATGCTGTGTGTTTGGTAGCCTGAGTGATAAAGTGATAAAGGCCGCCTGACAGAGTAGATGCGCTCTCTGTTCTCTGTAACAAAACAGCTGCTAGTGTTGTTGAGCTAGCTGCTGAAATACACACACAGACATGCACACACATGAGCACACACACACACACATACACATACTGTATACAGTTGAGCATGAGCACAAGGGTACAAAAGAACATGGACACACACATGCATGCACAAGCACACACACACACACACACACACACACACACACACACACACACACACACACACACACACACACACACACACATCCATAGTCCCATCTTTGGTCAACTAAAAATGTCTCCTTAGAGTAGAGGTTAACTGTTAGTTACTGATTATTTATTGAAGGTTTCTTTGCATATGTGGATGTCTCTCCCTCTCCTTTTACTTCTCTTTTCTTTTCTTCTTTATCAGAACAGTTAAATAGCAGACAAAAGCACAAGCTTTTACATTTAAATAGTCCTTACATTACCCTCTTGATGTCCTTATCCCATTCTTTTTTATTTCCATTGAAGTTTAAGGTTTTTATTGGTCATTTGCACATAATAACTACAGGTCAGAGTGGACTTTGAAATTATTATGACGAGTTGACTTAGTCTTACATTAAAGTGTTATTCTTTGGTTTTCCTTTATATACTTTATTGATGTTGTTTACGATGGTCATCCCAGAGTGCCTCAAATGTTAAATTCAACAAAGTTTTTGGGGCATACTTGTCCGTTTGATACTTGTTTGTCCATTTGATGCCTTGTGATAAAGGTAACCGAGTTACAGTTTTACTGCAGTTGTACTGCAATCATTAGCTCAGTCAATAACCTGCTTTTGTTACTGCGTAATATCACATTTTTTGACCTCTGTAGCACTTTTATGTGTAGAGGTGGAGATGGTCACTGAAGTCCCACTACATAAAGCTGCTGCTGCACTTTTTCTTGAATTGTTTAGAGAACCCTGCACTCTGTATCCAGAGTAGATCATGACCTCTGCCATGGTTCCCGCTTTAGGCCTAGTTTTCTTTTTTCTCTAAACCTGCCGTTTGACACTAATCACAACCTTCCTCTGCCTCTTCCTTGTATTAGAAAACGGTGCGTTTGGTGGTGAACTACCACCGCAGCCAGAAGGCAGTGGTACGGGTCAACCCGTTGGTACCGCTCAAGACCCTGGTACCAGTCATTTGTGACAAGTGTGAGTTTGACCCAGCACACATTCTGCTTCTGAAGGACAGCATCAGCCACCACGAGTTACCGTTGGACAAATCGCTGACACAGCTGGGGATCAAGGAGATCTACGTGCTCGACCAGAGTCTAGGTACTAAACAACAACCAAGAACTACTTTGACTTTGCCTTATATTTAACCCTTTGGTTTCTGCTAGGTTTTGGGGTCAATTCACTTTGAATTCACGCAATTGAAAATGTAAATTGGAAGTGCAGTTCATTTAATAATGATAGATACTTTATTTTTAATAAAAGCTTCATAGCCATGGTTCTCAACCACCAGCGCCAAGAGTAATGCAGGTTTTCATTTCAATGATTTCACCTAATATTTCCCCCTCTCTTCTTCAAGGTGTGATAATTAGTGAAATAAGATGAGCTGGTGTTTGGTTGGAATGAAAACCTGAATACTCTTCATCTTCAATGGTGCATGGTTGGGGACCACTGCCTAGATTGGATATAAACACATTTTTTGATCATTATTTTCTAAATTGTGAATTTAACCCAAACCCTAGTTTCTGCTATTAAAGCTGGTGGCTATTGTTAGTAGTTAAGGCCATGATACACAGGCAACATTTTCGGGTAATTTGAGGTATAGGCAATTTAGGGCCATTAGTGGCTAAACATTATGTTTAATGTGTGGTGTCAAAATAGATTCTATACATTATGATAACTGGATTTACACACTGCAGCTGTGGGTGGGGAATTACAAAATTAATTTCTGAAATGAATCCACCTTCTTTTAAGAAAAATTCAGAAAAACAATACTTTACCTTCTCACAGTGTCCTTGTTAAGCCCCATTACAGAGGTTATTTGGCTATATAAATTTAAGGTATATTCGCATAGATAAGGATATGACATGGTTTGTTTTCATGAGCCAGTTGTAACTCAAAATGCCTTTGTTTTTCTTTAATCTTTGCAGTTAGTACCAGTATTAATCAACCCTCTAAAGTGTTAAAATACATGTGAAACTGGAGTTTGGATATTTTATATTGTTAGTCCTTGTATGAACGAGTCAGCAAATCAATTTGAGAATGAAAAATGGTCTTTAATTAATCCAACAGCGACTGTGCTTCAACATACGTGCTATTCTGCAATTATGCATTGCAGTTTTAAAATGAAGGTATATTTTTCAAGTTGAGTCCATCATGGTCCATATTCAGACGGTAGTGTCCACTCACCCTCAGCATTTCATCAGCTTATCCAGATGGCACAAAGATAGGAAAGAGAGGAAAGAGAGGAAATGCCAAGCATAAAATGGGTCATTTTCAAGCCTAAAACAGTTGCAGATCATGGAAACCCATCCAGTCAAGTGCACTAGACTCAACAGGGCAATAAAAGCAGCACAGATTATCGGATCATTTTTCCCCATGCTCTGTCCACTACTTTCCCATAACAATTTACCAAAAGAGATTCAATAAGGGATTTGAATGGATTCAGATTCGATAAAAGTCTATCGAACCCCAACCCTAATCTGCAATCTCACAGCATAACCTAAAAAACAACACACAGTACTCATGCTCATAAAATGACGTACAGACAGGGCTGTCAATGTTTTTGTGATCTGTCTGATGGTTCTGCTTAGCTGTACCAAAGCAATACTAGGTCCTGTACGGTTAGAACATTGTTATTATGCAATCTAAATGTCAAACAATGCAGTAACACTGTAAATGATGCTTCCTTATTCAGTGTGTCCACGCTACAGGAGCCAGAAGCCTCGTTTAAAAATGTTTTCTTGGCTAAAATTTTGTGTAATTTATGTATTTTAAATATTAAATATTATTATTTGACCATATTTAGGCCAAAATATAAATTAAAAAAATCAGTGGGCTATTTTCTCCAGTTTTTATAATCTGATACATAAAAAAAACTAATTTCTATCAAAGTATGAATACAATAGATATAATTTTAATTTGTTACTGTATCTCATTCATTTAGACAATCACACAATAGAATCAATGACAACGTCATGAGATTGTGTTTACATGTTTAGCTAAATGAGCCTTGGTAAAAAACATGATCTCTCAGGGTGTGTACCTAACCTATTATGATGTTACATAACAGTTTAAAATCAGATGTTATGGTACATTGCCATGGTGAGTGGCTGGAGTCCACACCCATTCATCTTTAGAGATAATGTCATTGTCAGTGAGTGGGATTTAATTAGAAATGGTCATGCTCTGTACTACTTTACTATCTATTACTGCTCTGTATATAAGCATTACGCTTTTAGAACATAAGCTTTATGGTCAAATGCTATTGTGGAATGTTATTGTATTGCCCAATGCCTTCCAGAGTTCTTATGAATAAGACGGCTCAATTCTATTTTGGTTTAAGATAAACTACTTATGATTTGGTTGAGACATAATTGCTTAAGACACATAATGTATTTCTTGCTCTGGTTAAACACTATAAGATGAATTGTGTAGCAACAAGGTATTCTCTTGTATGATCGAGGAACTGCAGAGGGACAAAGATGGTCTAATAGGGACTTCAAGGCACAGTCCATGGTCGGGTTTTAAGTGCTGCCCTGTTGTGGCTAAGCAAGGAATTACATCGACATTGTTGTTTTGGTTTGCACGTTGCCTCAGTAAGCGCCATCTTTCGCTTAGTGAATTTCAGTTCCCCATGTTTGAATGGCTTTTAAAAGTGTTCTGCTAGATGAAATGCTTCCAAACAGCCACATCACACTGTTTACAAAACAAACAGCGAAGTGGGGCGATGTGACCATTCAAACCAATCGTGGATTGTGCCTTTCATCCTCTAGTTTTTTACACAAAATGTCTTTTTCTAAGCCGATAAACATTCTGCCAGTGACCTCATGTGTTTTTTACACTGTCTGATGTTTTCCAGTTCTCCAGCCTAAAATGGCTTCTGCCCCTGCGCTTAACTACTCAGGTATTATGCAGAATAACTTCTGTCTGAACCCATCTGCACTAGTGCCGCCTGCCTCCACTTAGTCAGTGTTGCTGTTTAACCCTAGTTACTACTGCTTGCTTATTAACCGCCTGAACAGCCTGTTCACTCCGTCAGAAATGCTTGCCTGTTAGTCAGCCGTCATAGAAAATTTTGGATTTTTGTAAAGTTTTGCATTCATTTTGATTGAAATACAATTTTATCAATGACTATAGCCCTATATGATTTTTGAAAAGCATTCTTAGTTCACCTTTATAGCCATATCTCAAGCCACTTGTGTTATCTGGAGATATTCACAGTTAATGCTTTGTAGACTGTGAAGGTCAGATAGATATGGGCCTTAGGACAAAATGATGATAGATGATATAGTGCCCTCTAGTGATGCAACTGTGTTACTGTTGAATTAGAAGATCATGCTATGATAGTCACTTAAAATGATATGTATTGAAACATGTAGGATTTTAAGAAAAAACACAAAACCTTGGTTAACGTACTGTATGGGCCAAAGGAGTCATTGTCTTGTCATATGCCACACACATTATATAAATATATATTGGAAGGTATTCCAGTTTAGAGGCCATCCTATGGTGTGATTTGTCACTAACCTAATGAATACATTACATTACAATACATTTTGGAATTGTTTGTCAGGTCATTCTAGACGTAATTCCTCATAATTCATCTTTTAACCCGTCACCTAACCTCTGCTTTTTTGCTTTGTCTCCTTCAAAAGGCTCTATTCTGTTCTATTCTATTCC
>OMKK01087847.1:0-10700 GCA_900302305.1 Polymixia japonica
ACACACACACACACACACACACTCTTTTAAACATACAAGGATCTACCCCCCTTCATTGCTTTAGTAGAGAAAACCACACACACACACACACACACACACACACACACACACACACTATATATACACAAACACACACAAAAAAAAAACACACACACACACACACACACACACACACAGAGACAACTTTATACTGTATATTGTCACTTTCCCTTTTATTGCAAACTACAAACTTAAAAGTAACAATAAACAAATTCAACTTTTGGCTACAACATACCTCTTTCACATCTCTTTTGAAATATCACAGCATTTATTTGTAAGTAGTGGTGGAGGTTTAGAATGGCAGACAACTATACATAAATCAATGTATTGACACTGCAGATCGCTTCCCCGTTTTTTCAAAGAGACATCAGAAGAATAAGACAACTAGACACTCCAAAATTACTCCAAATGTCTCCAAAATAAACCATCTCCAAATATGGTTCCTCATTGCAAAATCCTCATATTGGATCCAGTCCTTAGGAACACTGCAGCCACTGGGTCTGAATGAGCATTTTGACATGAGTGTTTTGCTATGAATAAATTATAATAGATTCTGTATGTTCTATGTTATGTGGGTGTAGCCTGATACAGTATTTATCTCTACTGTTATTTATTATGCTAACATTGTATATTATGTACATTTGATGTGCTTAGTGTTTCTTGACCATCTCAGAGTGTCTTTAATTTGTAGTCCACCATATCTAGGACTACAATTCCCTTGGTGTTTGGTTACACAACTGATTGACACAAGTGTTCTGCATTAAGCCTAATCAAGCGATGGTTCCCTCAGTCCCTCATGCTACTGTATGCACTTGCTAGTTGGTTTGAAGAAGGTCTCTGACCCAACGCTCGCTAATTAAAATGATTCTTGTACAGATTTGAGTGCCGATGATTTTTTCATTCAGTCAGATGTTTTAGCTCCAGTACAGTCTGATGTTTCTTTATTTCATATTCTCCTTTTTGTTTTGTTTTGTTTTTTTAAAAAGGAAATGAAACGTCTAAATATTGTCTTTCCTCTCTGTGTTCAGACGCTGCTCAATCACATCCAATTAGTGATGTCAATTGGTGTCTCTTTCAAGATGCATATTCTAATTGTAAGGTAATGATTTATATATCATATTTTAAAAGATGAGAGACTGCCTTGATTTACGTAATGTATCAATTTAATCTCTCTCTGTGTGTGTGTGTGTGTGCATAGTTCTAGGGATGTGTATGAACTTCTACATGGTGATATTGCAACACAGTCCAAGGGGCGCTCAGTTAAAATGGATGAAGACTGGCAGTGCACCCGTACCTCTGTCACCTGACGTCATCTTCGCGAGGCCACTGCCGGGCGTCTACCGGCCCGTCGAATCCGTCCTTCCTTTGTCCCAGCCAGGTACCGTGATGGTGGAGGGTTCAGCCTACCTGGATGAATGGGACGGTGTCTCGGGTGGCCAGCTTTGCAGATCACCAGACGCGACACCGCAACAGCAAGGTGAATCCAGCCCTCCATCACCAGATCAGCACCAGGTTCAGGATGAATTACACGATGCAGGTCAGACACATCCAGCAAGTATTGGAACCGGCCAGAATTGGTTCTGATATTAGGGTTGTAAACACGGAGCGCTTTAACAACATGGAAATCAGACAACTTCTGAACATCCCTCGGCCGGACAGTCCGGAAGAGATAGCTCAATTTTACAACGCTGTCAGTGTAGGAACGCAGAATCAGATAGACGAGGCCGTAAAAACGGCAAACAGGGGCAATGTGATTCAGGCTGAACTGAGAAATTAGAAATCAAAAGCAATTGTTGAAAAGACGGCGTGTCGTCTACTCGTGGTTCCTAACGCTGATCAAACATGTCTCGCTACCAACCTGGCACACCTAACGTACCCAACTATGACAGATCGTGAAGCGGCTTTAAAAGGAAATGAGACTCAGAGACGGGCGGGGCTGAGTAGCGACACTGATGACGCTTTCGCATACATACCCAAATTTGAGCGTGTTTTAAACGCACTATATGTTTCTACGCCAGAACCATTACTACGCCATCAAATCTCCGAAGGGCTTTTTGATCACATGTTTTGCGTGCAGCTCGCTGTTCAGAGTGGTAGCAGTGAATGCTTGCGGCTGCTACAATAGCTTCGCTATTTAAACATGGCGGGTTTGTGCAGGGTGTCCCGTGTCGCGCTAGTGACGATTCTCTCTGTCCAATCAGCAGTCTGCAGTGATTCTCTCTGTCCAATCAGCAGTCTGCAGTGATTCTCTCTGTCCAATCAGCAGTCTGCAGTGATTCTCTCTGTCCAATCAGCAGTCTGCAGTGGTTTTACGTCACGTTTTGGTATCGCCTCAGCTCGCCTGGACCCTGGACGGAGGTGATACCAGAAACAGTATATAAATATAAAATATAAATATATTGGTACTGAATATTAATAAATATTCATAGTCGCGTTGACCACTGCTTCTGCCAGACTTGCTCTGTACAGGGAATTGGACAAACTGCAGGACAGGGTCTTGTACCGCGACACAGACTCGATAGTCTATGCAAGTAGAACGTACCCGGGTGATCTCGCGTCAGAACTAATCCGCGGCGATGCCGTAGTTGAGTCGGCGTCGGCAGGAGCATAAAACATACTCTTACCTCAAACGGGGCAAAGCGTGTCTAAAATCCAAAGGCGCAAAAACAAAATTATGAAAACTACCAGAACGTCAACGTTCACATTCTGACAGATTTGGTTGAGGGCTACGTTGAGGATCCACAGCTCGCAAAATCCCTACTTATTACCTATTACAAAAAAATAGTTGGGTATATCAAAGGCTTCCATCTGAGCAAGTCAATGGTAGAAGAGTGTCTTGAAGAAACTCAAGGTTGTGTGATAAAAGACGTCTCCTTCCTGAAGGAGCTGCCTTTCATCTGCTGATGCAGTCAGATTTGAAACATCAGTGTCAGGATTCTGTTACATATGTTACAGATAGAGTTCTTTTTTCAATTTTGTAACATTACATTATTTTGTGAATTCTAACATGGTGTTTTGTACTTAACATGCTTTTATTGACTCTTTCATGTGTATAAAATATAGGTGCCTTGTCTAATCTGCTTGTGAAATTGAACTTGTCCAAGACGTATGCATACTTTAATAAAACAAAATGTTGCTGATTTTTAATTTTCTCTTTTCTTTAAAAAGCATAGCCACAGAATAATATAAGTACATAATCGCGCTGCCTGTAAAATCAGAATCTTATGTCTGTGCACATAACGGGTTACCGTGAATTATGCTACTTTCGATCTGGCTTTGAAATGACTGTTTACTTATTGTGGGTCTCGGCGGCAAATCTTATTTTGTTAAACGTCTATTACAAAACATGGATAGTGTTCTTTCTAGGAAACCCGATCATATAGTACGGCCTTACACACCTCATCAGCCTCTATATGACGATCTCGGGGCCAATCTGGTGGATGATTCTATGGACGCTGGATCAAATCATGATGAATTAGCCAAAGTCTTTACACAGTATCGTCACCACAGGAAGCTGAGTTCTGTTTCATCAAGGTAAACAGCCGTACCATCAGTCTGAACTCAAATTACATAGTGCTCTTTAAAAACCTGCGAGACAAGTTGCAAATAACGTCCGTTGGCACAACAGATGTTTCCGGGGCCAAAGGAATTATTTTGAGATGGTTTTTGAAGATGCCACGAGGGAAGCCTTTTTCTAATTAGTGGTAGATTTCAGACCGGAGGGGTACACTACGAAGCAAGCTTAACGTAGTCTGGCTTTCTTTTCAATAGCCGGCTTCACAAAACCTAAAACGTAGGCAATCAAGACTAAACGGTATCACGAAGGTGGTTTATCAACCCGCTCTGTTAACCAGGTTTTGTCAATTCAGCTATGAGCGCGTTTACATAGAAGGGGCGGAGTCTGCAACAGATAACCAATCACAAACGCAGGACGATTCCAGAACCGCTTATTTTACACGAGGAACAAATTATAATGGAAAGTTTTTAAGAATTTAGAACTAAAAAGCAACACTGTTACTGCTAAAGTCAGGGAGGAATGTTGGTTTGAAAAAAAAAAATGCTGTGTAAATGTACGTTAATACAGTTTTTTTTTTACTAATGCTAAAACAATTCCTGAAACTAGAGCCCTCTTTGTCGAAGCTCTACACTCAAAAACCAAAAACGTATACACAACATGGAAAATATCTTGCATGTCTTGCAAAAGCAAAACACTTCATTCCAAACTACAGTACATAAACTCTGACAAAAAAGAGTATTTTTGCATCACAACTTGACACACAAACACCGTATAAATATCTCTTTCCACATGTCAACTGCACACTGATGTGATGAGTATAAAACACTATTATCTAGAGTCGTTGGTGTTTTCATTCATAGCATGTCGTAAATATAGACTATGAACACAAATGCAACGGTGAAACAAATCATACTGTATCAGACACAATGACTTTACTGGAACTGAAGATGACTTGAACATAGTTGCTGTATTTTACTGTAAACAAAATACAGTATATTGCAGTTACAGTCCACCCCGTCTCGGATGTGCGTCTGGCCACAGCACCTCATCAACATCACAAGCCATGTCGTCTCTGGACAAACATCGGGGGGGGGGAGTACCGTCTTGAGTGGCATATCTTTCCTCTTCCATCGCCTGCGGGAGGGTTGCGCGTCGGTAGGTTCGGCGGGTTATACACCTTCCAACGCCACGCTGAAAAGAATTCATCAACGGGGGGGTTCAGGAAAGGTGAGTAAAGGTGGAAGGGGGAGAACTTGAAATGGTGCGTGGGTGATTGTCAAACTATGGACCGCAGCAGACACAGCAGGAAACCTGCGTTGTTCCCATGTGACAACAAATCGGGAGACCCCCGGAACATTCCTCTGGTCACTGGGAATGAGGATGTCAAGGTACGTGATAATATGAGCTGTGTTATATGAGCGGTGGTGAAAGACACCAGTCTGACCCAGGAACATGGACGATGGCAAGCTGCCCAACGATGCTTCTTCCCCGGCGTCTGGTTTTAGCTAGATTGAAGCCAACCTCATCAATATATAATATAAACATGCTGGCGTTCAGCATCCAGCTGCGTGACTCTCTGAAACAGTCAGGAAAAAGCATATTGAATGACAGAAAGGATACAGATATCAGTCCATATAGTGTAGCACAGTAAACTGGAATACAGCACCAATATTGTAATAGGCTAATAAATAAAGTGTAACTTACTTACACATATTCTTACGTACATATTCATAGCGCAGTTGTTTCAGTCTTTCAGGGTTTACAGCTGTTTCATACAGAGTTGATGCGGCTCCGTGTGGATAAACTTACTCTGCGTACGTTGTTGAACGTTGTGTTGTCAGTGATGATGTGGTGTTGCTGTTGTTTACAATGACCATGTTTATGATTTGTTGTTCCTGTTCTTGTGTGAACAGGTGACTTCTTCCTCCTGTGGGCGGTCGCCTCGAAATTCTGCAAAAACAGAATGTGAATGTTTAGGGTCTAAGATCCCCTTATGAAATACTGTAAAATCATATAGAGGGAATGATTTCTTACCTGTTCTCATTTTGAAATGTCCTGATGACACCTGCAACACTGTGCAGCCTCCTGGAGACTCAAGCCATGGTTGATGACATGGTCAATCAAAGTGGCCCGAATCTGTGACGGTTCTTCTGACTTGTCCTCTCACCACTCCTCATCCTCCTCCTCCTCCTCCTCCTCTTACACGAACACCTCTTCCTCTAGCCGTGGCCTCCATTGTTGTGCACACCAAAGAGCAAATCTGAATCCTATTTATAGTGTTCAAGCTCTGATTTCTAAGTGATGTCACTGGTTACAGGTGTTTTCACAGGTGCATTCTGGGTGCATGTGATTGATAATTGAGTGGTATTTCAATGGCAGTGTTTAGCAAACAACACATACAGGCTTTTAGTTTTGAATGATGTGTCTAATGTAGATAACTGTGTAGTTATTTGCAAAAGGTGTGGCTACAGACTTGTGGCTACATGAGTTAGTGGTTTCAATAATTGTGGTAGAAGTTCCAGTTTTTGTGTCTTAGCAATTGCAAAAACCCTGTAAGCTCTGCCACATCATTAAGGCACAAGTTGATATGACTTTTTATTGACAGCAAAATTCTCCACATCACAGATGTAATTCATATATGTGCCTGTAGCGAAGAAACACAAATCAATGCGTACTGTTAGTTGTACAGTAAGGGCACGACTTCAATGCATTTGAGATGAGGCTGAAGGAGCCTGCATGACATCCTTCATCTGAGAATCTATAACTTCCATACAGATAGTGTTTTACAATTGGTTACAATAATTTCTGAGTTCAGTAATACCGAGTTCACTTTTTCAAAACTCTTCACACAGTTTGCACAACAACAGTCCATGTGGACCAAACCGAATGATTTTTCATTGTTTTGACGCAAGATGCATCCAATGACCACGGCTTTCAAAGCTCTCGAATTCTTTTCTCACTCAAACTCAATCACCAGCAAAACTCTATGTATCTACAGCCCGTTCTGCAAATGCAAATACTCTTTTCAAAGCTGTTAAAATTAATTTCAAAACCTAACATGCAAAATTCAAGAGGACAGCAATTTGCTAAGTCACAAATTCCATATTGAAATATATTCAAAATCCTACAAAAATAGATATACTGGTTATGGAGACAAATGGTGAAACACTGTTGATTGAAGTTATGTAAATGGGACCAACTACATCTGATTCCCATCTCAGTTGGTGACCTACCCTGGTGTTTTCAAATTCATTACCATCTATAAAAGATGTTTTACATAAAGATGGCGATACAGAAGTGCCTGACAGACGAAGAACAGTGGCCTGAGGAGGGAGGGAGAGAGCAGAGTATGCGTGTGTAGTGGGCGACCAAGAGCTGTAGTCTTAGATGAGATTAGGGCGACTATACATAATTTTCATTTTGTGTATTTTGGAATTACTTTAAGATGGCAAACCCTGGCAAAAATAAAGCACATTGAAACCTTCACTGCAGCATCTCTATGACTCGTTCCTGTAGTGTAGTGCATTCTATTCTAACAATAACAAAAGAAATATACATACAGTATATACATACATACAAAAGAAAAAACTAGAAAGCACAAAATGAGTTACTAATTCACAGACTGACATAAAATGATGCATCTCCTGTACTGCTGCCTGCTGTTAGTGTTCTTATATCGTTGTGTTATGAGTGACAAGGCGTTTTGGTAGAATGATTTGATTTTGAGACATGAATGCAGTGTTTAGGTAGTTTGGTGCATTGTGGGTATGAAGTTAACTGTTGTGCCGAGCTGCATGTTGCTGCAGAGAACTGTGTGAAGAGTTTTGAAAAAGTGAACTCAGTAGCCTACTGAGAAATACTTGTAAAAACCTGTAATAGGGGGAAAGCCAGCGAGTTTTGACGGTGTCTAAACTCTTGATCTGCTAAGAGACCCTCTCACTATCTGTAAACCTTTTTTTATTGGAAAGAAGTCTTTTAGTCTTTGTAAAGAAGTCTTGACTTTTTTTTCTTTAAGTAACATTCAATAACAATGAACAGTAAGTAGCCTATACCACAGTTACTAAATTGAGCAAATTACAGAAAACCCAGGGTTTAGTCTAAAGATAGCTCACTAACCCCTTAATCTCGCTTCGTAGTACACGGACTGCCAAGAGCGTTTCCTGTTAAAGGAGCTTATATACGACATTCAGCCACTAGATGTCGCACAAGAGCACCAGCATCTCAGACCAAAACAAATGGGCGTGCGCTGGGTGTCGGTCACACTCACACTAATGCACTAACATGCACTAACGTCTACTAACGTGTACTAACGTGCACTAACGTGTACTAACATGCACTAACGTGCACTAACGTGCACTAACGTGTACTAACATGCACTAACGTGCACTAACCGGCTACCACAACAAAGAACAGAGAAGCTTACAACACACACAGAGGGAGTGTGACTTCATTCTCTGCTCAGGACTCCATTACTCCACTATGTTTACATAGCAAATTGTTGTTTGTTGCTATATTAATGTTCAAAATATCATATATAGTACCTTTGAGGACCGGGATACTTCCTGGAGAGTCTCTGGCTGTTTATATGCCTCAAAAGTAATAATGAAACATGTCTCAGCGCTTAAAAAGAAACCTACCTCTCTTCTGTGCACTAAGGAACATAACAGCACACTGAGTCATTGTTCGAGCAATTTTATACTCTGCCTGTGTGAAATTGCTCTAAACGTGTTGAAAGGCAACATCCCACTCAGCCAGGCGCAATTGGCTAAACTGAAGAATCAGAAGAAGAGTATAAAGCAGTTTGTTGATACAAAGTCCAGTTTAAAAGGGTCATATTTTGCTTCCAGTCCAGTACAAAGATAGCTCCAGGTACATGCTAACCTAGCTTAGCATAAAGACTGGATGCTGGTGGGTTAACGAGCCCTGTTCCATCAAAAGTGAAAAAATGCACCTTCCAACAACTCCAAAGCTGTCTTAATTACACGTTGTGTCTTGTATATTTAACACGTGTAGAAATACAAGTGTGAAAACGAGACGTTGTTGTTTTAGAAGCACTTAGGTCTGGACCTATTTCTTGCCTTCTCAGTGGGCGTAGTGATTTCGCGCGCCCAGGATCAGGTTCTAGAAATAGGTCCAGTATAGTATATACTGGTGCAGCAGGACAAGGTTGCAGAGGTTTTCCACCAGCATCACCAGTCCTGTCAGTTACCACTGGAGACTTGTAATGCTATGTTTCCAATCTGCACTGTAAAACAAATTGAGGGAAATGCATAAAAAAACGAAATAAAAATCTGTCAGTCTCTGACTTCCCTCCTGTTTATACTGTGTATTGCATATAATATATAATATATCTGTATTTATATATTGTATTATTCCAGAAATTACTATAAACATGTTTTATAACACTTTTTGGTGTCATTCTTTATGCAGCATGTATAGATATTTGATTATAAGTATAATGTCATGATTTCTTCATGCTGTAAGAGTAAAGAATAGGCATTTATCATTTTCATGATTTATTCATCCAAACAATTGAGACCAAAGATTATGTTGTAAAATATACTGTGATGACGGTAGTACTACTGCCTACACCCTCCATAGCGCCACACAACAAACTGTCTGTTACTCTCCTCTGGTTCTGGAAGGTCATCGACTGCCCGGATATTGTTCCAGATCCTTCTGGCAAGACGCAAGACCCCTTCCTGCAAAATATAGGCTTCCATATGCGACAGCGGGGAAACGAGAGTCAGGATGTTGGCCACAGCACTTTTTTTTCCACATCTGTGGGCATGTTCCTGCATCTCTGGCAGAAACAGGGTTGACCTAGGACAGGAGGGCTTGGTGGAGGACCATCACGTGATGAAAAGTGTAGAATGTCTAACATCAGGCTTGGGCAGTGTTAGGCAGACGTCCAGCAGTTGATGTGCTTGTTCTAAACTCTCCTCAAATTCTCTAACCTGAGGCGCCAGATGGTTTGTTACACAGAACCATCTGGGAAGTCTTCACTGGAAACCGTTTGGAAAAGGGCAGGCATTTCAAAAAATACTTGGCAGGTGATTGGATGAACCATCTGTCTATCACCGTCTATCAATGGCTAAACCACGCCCATAGCTGCCAGTAGTTCCTCACAGGACGCTGATTGGTCCGCAAAACTGAAGTTCGGCCACAATCAAATTCACTTGAAGCCTGACAAGATGGATTCTCGTGATTGTGATTCTGTGAACTCATGATCTCGCCAATCCAGCTCCCTCGCAAGGTAACACATTCAGGCCTGTAAGGCAAAAGATCATGGACATTATTAGATATTGTTAGTGAATAGAGGTCTATTGTCCTTTGTGGGGACTTTTGTGTCCACAGTACATGCTAGGTAAACATGCCAGGTAAACATGCCAGGTAAACATGCCAGGTAAACATGCCAGGTAAACATGCCAGGTAAACATGCCAGGTAAACATACCAGGTAAACATGCATACAGAGAAGCCACAGAGCATGAAAAGAAAAAAACATTTAGAGCAAAACATAGAGTAGAGTCGAGTAGAGCAGAGCAGAGTAGAGCAGAGTAGAGTAGAGTAGAGTAGAGTAGAGTAGAGTAGAGTAGAGTAGAGTAGAGTAGAGTAGAGTAGAGTAGAGTCGAGCAGAGTAGAGTAGAGTAGAGTAGAGCAGAGCAGAGTAGAGCAGAGCAGAGTAGAGTAGAGTAGAGTAGAGCAGAGTAGAGTAGAGTAGAGCAGAGTAGAGTAGAGTCGCGCAGAGTAGAGCAGAGTAGAGTAGAGTAGAGCAGAGTAGAGTAGAGTAGAGGAGAGGAGAGTAGAGTAGAGGAGGGGAGAGGAGAGGAGAGCAGAGTAGAGTAGAGGAGAGCAGAGTAGAGTAGAGTCGCGCAGAGTAGAGCAGAGTAGAGTAGAGCAGAGTAGAGTAGAGCAGAGTAGAGTAGAGCAGAGCAGAGTAGAGTCGAGCAGAGTAGAGTAGAGTAGAGTCGAGCAGAGTAGAGTAGAGTAGAGCAGAGTAGAGTAGAGCAGAGCAGAGCAGAGTAAACTTCATCGGGTACATTTGTCTTGGGCACAGCGCTACGGTCTGTTGCTTCACATACATTTTGTTTTTTTGAAAAATCACAAAAACATGAGAAGTGCTTTGACACGATGTCAGACAGT
>OMKK01087865.1:0-13214 GCA_900302305.1 Polymixia japonica
CCCGGCTGAGGGACGGGGGAGGGGCGGGTGTCAGAGACGGACCGCGCCGTACGGGTCGGATCGAAATGAGTCAAAGCGCAACAAAGCTTCGTGTGTAGTACGGCAGCCCTTCACGATTTCATCTAGACCACCAAATATGCCGGGACCACCTCTGGCTGTAACATGTGCAAAGATCCACACAACAACATGATGCACTGTGGTTGCAGATAGTAGATAGTATTTTCTGGGTCAATGTGGAACAAATGATAAAGCTCTCCCATGAAGAGATGATCTTTGGTTGACCTCCTTAATTTTGTGACATGTCTACAATGTTTCAAATGATATTTTGCTAATGAAATAAAACATTTTGTCGAACACTGTTTTAGTGCTGACAGTTGTGTTAAGCGCTTTGAAAAAGTGATTGTAAGTTATTATCCATCGTCCTCTCTTATACAAACGCGCGTACACATACACACAAACAAAAACCAAATTTGCCTTTGTACTTAAGGTGTGGCTAAGAACAGACTGTCTAAGGGGGCAGGGAGGGAGGGACGTTCTGGTACGCATCCTGATTCACGTGAAGAAGACTTCAACAGCTTTCTCTTCACCCAGACGTGACGTGTGACATACAGTCTTTGTTTTTTGACTATCATTTTAAAACGTTGAAGCCACGAGGTGCGCCAGGCATGCCGCGATTATTTGCAATGACAAAGCAAGGGCAGCTCTTGGCTGTACTTATCAGAGTGTCTCAGAGTCCCACTGACCGGTCAAACATCAGACAAGCCTTTCCTTGCAATGAATTATTGATCGCGCCTCTGCAGCTGGAAGCCTCCGCTCTGCGTACGCTGGACATTGCGGTCACTGATGTTTAAAAAGAACAATGGTGGTTCTATAGTGGATTCTTTTAATGAGGCAGAGTGCCTGCCTGGGCCCCAGTGTTCCTGCCGTAGCCGGGAGGCATCCTAGACATTGCAGCAACCGCAGGAGTTCTCCCCAATATGGACGCTGTCAGTTTCAGAGTAAACACTATGCATCAGTCCTCAGCAAGGGGCCCGCGTCGAGGACAAAAAAACACAAATTGTTCAATCCCAGCTAGTTCACTGACTCGTTCGAGCTGTAAGTGGCACTCCACCGGCAAGTAGGACGCAGTTTGTTTGCGTTTCTCTCTTTGACATTGTGGGAGTTCTGGTAATCGCGGTGTGGATCACTTCAAGGGACCTGGGACAGGTCCTGACAGGGAACACGTACACACAGACAACAAGTTTTCCCCAGAAGGGTTTAGATGTCCCAAGGAGAAGTGTGCATCGTATGGTATAGAGAGAAGAAGCCCATGGATGGGTAAAGCGTCTGTACTGTGTGTGTTTTTGGACACAGATATGGTTGTTTTCCAGAAGTGAATCGCTGAAATTGTAGTTTTAGATCTTAGGTTGAAAGTCTGTATATCATTTGGCTTTGTGGCAATTTATCGTAAACAGGATTTGATCATCTACAAATCTTTGACCTTCTTATTTTTAAAGACAAATAATGAATAAATAAAAAGCTTATATATAAATGCTTGATGCTTGACACCATCTAGCTTAAGATAGTTATTCAACACTTTTGAAAAAAAACAAATCGAGTCAACCTTGGCCAACCCTAGCTAAGGTTAAATTAAACATCTAAATATTATTGGAGATTATATGGGGATTGCATAACATTCCTGACTTCCTTTCTGCAGAATCTCGCACACAGTTTAATAGAAGTGGGGTCTACTGTATGTAAAGCAGACCTGTAACCAACCGCAGGGATTTAGCTGCTTTCTAGGCTGTTTGCTGTCTGGGCTTAGATGTATTTCATGAGTATCATGTAATGTGTGCATTGCAGCATCATTGGATTATTTTAAATCATTCTATAATTCTGGAACACTCCTAGATAATCTCAGATAATCTTAACTTCCCCAGATAATGTCAAGTATTAAATAAAAGGTCACCGTATCCGGGCCATTACCACTCGGCTCTGCTTTGTGACCACAAGCGACGCGTTTGTTCTTTGTTCTCTACTGCATTGCTTGTTATTGTTGTTAAAATAGCACTTCACGTTGTTAAGTGTGCTTGGTTTTATGTAATAATTGTGGAATGATTGTTGACGTGAGAGTTGACTGTACATATTGACTGTAATTGTGTGCTTTTGACACAGCACAACAAAGTGCCTTGTTGAGGACATGACTGTTTCTATGGTCTAGCGCAGGGGTGGACAACCATGTGCCATGGAGAGCCAAGAGGCTGCAGGTTTTCATTCCAACCAAACACAACACCAGGTGATTTCACTAATTGGCACACCTTTGACAAGAGAGGAGGGGGCTAATTAGTGAAATCACCTGGTGTAGTGTTTGGTTGGAATGAAAACCTGCAGCCTCTTGGCCCTCCATAACACATGGTTGCCCACCTCTGGTCTAGCGTGTTACATACTACCTATTCAGCTGTAACATGTACAACCTCACCTCAGATTGCACAAAATGATACACAGAGGTAAGTTACAATGTACATTCTTCCAGTTCTGGAGCATGTAACAGGATGGGAGACAGTAATGGCAGACGTTCGTTTGTTGCAATGTTGTTTCATTACAAAACAGCAATAGCAACGAACGCATATTGTATTCTATTTCAGCAAGATTTGATCGTAAGCAGATAGGCAGCGGGCTACAGTACACACTAAAGGTCATTATACTGAGTTACAACATCGATAAGGATCCCTGGTCCAGTGTTTAGGGAAAAGGTCAGAGACCCGGTGCACTGGAATACACCCTTAAACCGCACAATGTCCTGGCATGGCGGCCTGGTCTGGTCTGGTCTGGTCTGGTCTGGGCTACTTGCGTCAACCTTTCCTGCCATTGTTGCTGTATGGTTCTGACCACTGATACAGATGGCAGGAAGGGACATACTGGGCCAACGATGAGGTCAGCCAGTCAGTTAAGCAGCTGGCCAACGATCTTAAATACTGGCTGAATAATGCACATACATGTGTTTGTAAACAGAATTTAACATAGTGACTTGTTAATGGCAGGCATGTAAATCTTTATATATATATATATATATAGCGACACTATATGGAAATGAAAAACTAGATTCAAATGATTTTGACAAAGTGCAATACAACAAAGTGTGAAATATGTTACGTTTCTGTTATACTCTCGTTTGAGGCTGCAACTGTAAATTATAACGCGCTGCTGTAATACTTGATGAGTAAACATTATAAACACATGGATAAAGCAGCTGTCCGTAATTTGCCATAGCATTGATGCATTGATAAACTGTTCATAAGATATCTCCAATCATCTACGCAATTCAGTTCTTGTGCATATACAGTAACCCGCTCGGTAGTTTGATGTACTGTGAATTGAAGACCGTTTTTGAGGAATAGACGGAACGTAAATGACAACGTTCATCTTTACAGACAGCCGAGGCATTAGACAATGTGGGCAAACCCAATAAAAACCCAGTAGGTTAACATCGGCTTGATGAATGGGAGGTTCCAGAGGCAGAAAGCACAATGAATCCTCAGACAAACTGCAGCGCGCAACACCATCGTACAGCCCAGAGCCAAACACGCTATCTAATGAACTGCGACTGAATATTTAAGGGGAGAGTATGCTAATTGAGTTAGATACATAATGATATACAGAAGCAGAGGACTGTCTGATAAGGAGCCTGGCTGATGTGTTTACAATGATAATGTCACAGATGTCTGCTTAATGAGTACCAGGCACCACCTTAGGGTTTTGCTTCTGTATCTGCCACGTTGTATCTTTTGTGAAAGTAAAATTATGTATAACAACAGAACTTAAAGATTCCATCTATCTCATCCTCTATCCCCCAGCGACAGTAACTCACAGGGAGCGTTTGAATGTTTTGATATAGTAGCGGCACTGCGTGTCTCTCACCTCGCTCGTCCTCTCAGGGCCCTTGCTGTGGTCTCGGAGGAAGCGGCAGCCGTCCTTGGCCAGCCTCTGGACCATCTCCAGCCGCGAGAGGTCCTCCTTGTCGCGCGGGACGCACGCGGCGCCCGGCTGCAACACGGGGGGCGCGGAGAACACGTACCTCAGGCCGCAGTCCCACGACATCTTCAGCTCGACGCCTGCAGAGGGTTTCAACCAGGTAACACACACACCCCCCCACCCCCTCCTCCCTCGCCTGCACGCTTTCCTCAGTGCTCTGACCGCAGCCAAAGTGAGTCCCGGTCACCTTCTGCCTCTGGCTCCGTAACAGAGCTTTGACTCCAGGTGTCCGTGTGTGTTTATTGCCAAAGTGAACAGCGGACTCTTGTGCTCCCTGCTTCTCTACGCTTTTCACTGCTGGAGGGGAGGTGGGGGGGCAGTCAGTCGGGAACAAGGTGGGGCTCAGGAAACATCTGGCATGTCGAACGGACCCCAGAAAGGATGTTTCCTAATCTCCTGAACGTAGGAGAGAGCCTGGCTGTGGGACAGGGCAGGGCACACAAGGAGGCCAGGCACTAGAGGGGTTGGAGATGTATTGTATGTGGTGTGTGTGTGTTTGTGTGTGTGTGTGTATTGTTAAGGGTGTGTGTGTGTGTGTGGTGAGGCCAACTAGCGGTAGAGGAATGTCCAATCCACAAATTCAATTCATTCTTGTGTTAAGAAGTTGATGACCTTGCTAGTTATACAGTCTTGTGTCTGTGTATCTATTTTTAAACAATTCTCAATCTATTATTCTTTCCATGAATACCCTAAAGCTGCTCTCTTTTATAGTCTGAACAAAGTGTGAATACTTTAATAATAATGCAATTGCAGATTATTTTTGCTTGTATATGCAAACCCTCACCTTTAAAACATGTTTTTAAAATCTAACTATCTAATCTAATCTAATCTAATCTAAAATAATCTAATCTAATCTAATCTAACTAATTTGAATAACACAGAGCTACAAAAATGGGAATCCAGCAGAGTAGAACGAAAATCCTCACTCGAATTTTCACGATCTTCGGAAGTGACTGTTTTTTATTGCAGAAAATCATTTCAAACCTCCGATTCATGAACTCGTCACACATTAGCTGCTTAGACGAAGCTGCCTATGATACTTGCATAAAGAACATTATGAGCATGCTCTACATAATAGCACCAAGGTAAAGCAAGGGAATTAATTCTCACACTGAACACTTTATTACCGTTATATATTTTTCCCACTGTCAGCAGTGTAATGCTTCACTGGGTCCTCGCGAAGCCATTCACTTGTACTGCTGTGCAAAATTGCTGATATAGCAAACAGCCAAATGAGAAAAGGTCCTCATCTCTAGATAGTGAAAGGTGCTACCTGCTTCTCTTTCATGTGAGCTTGAGTTCCATCCTTTACCTGCTCCTCTTTTGTCCTTCCTGGGCAATAGATGGGGCAGATGTCCTCTGAAACGAGTAACATCAACATTATTACCGGGTAATTATTGGTTGTCGCCGGTAGCGGTTATCATGTTGTCGCGTCCCAATTCAACTCTTTGTTTTATTTCCTGGAAACAGAGCTGGTGGTTTCTGTGTGATGACGTGGAATCAGGGTTGGATTGGATCAGGGTTGTTCCCTTTTTTGTTCCCGAAGAGATTTCTACATTTAGATGCTAAATAGTCAACCACGCAACCCTGTTAAATGCTTTTAAGATGCTAGATTTTGCCAAACTTTAGTAAACTCGCCTTAACAGTGTGCAATGTACTCACATCCTTCACACAGTAGACTGTATCCGCTCCAGATCATAATCTGTGGGTTTAGTGTGGATGTGAGGATGAGTCATAACAGTAGAAACAAACGTAGCATTTCCCAGCCCTGATTCCACATTATTACATAGAAACCTCCACCTCTGTTTCCAGGAAAGAAAGGGAAAAAAATTGGGATGTCCGGAAGATTGAACATTGCTACTTGTAACAACCCGTCAATACCTGGTAATTGTGTTGCTATTAACCTGATATTACCTTGGTATTACCCTGTGATAGGAAGCGGTACCCAGAGGCACAAACTGTTGACGAGTGATGGAACTCCTGAAGGCTGTTTGTGATAACGGCATGATTCATGTGGAGAAGCGTCCGATGCATAAGTCTCTACTTGTAAAGGACGCCAGGTTACGTGTACTGTCACCGAAGACGGCGAGAGGAAGACGTGTGTTTATGTATGTTCAGGCGTCACGTCCAAGGGGTCTTGATGAAGCGTTTGTATGTTTTGTTGTCAAAGGGTACGGGTACGTTTGTGCATACGCGTGTGCACGTGTGTGTGTGTGTGTGTGTGTACGTGTGTGTAGCGTGTCGAACTCTTTAATCATAATACTTACAGCAGTTTGGACATTGTATTTCAGGAAAAACATAGTACATTGGTGTAATCTCGGTTGCAGAATTGTCTAACAGTGCCAGGAAAAAGAGAATAATCATTTTGTTTGCAAAACACAGCGCGGTACACGAAGAAGGCATTCAACACAAAACACACTATGAAAGTGTAATCAGAAGGAATACTGGATAAGACTGGAAAGGAGTGGGTCGTGTTTTCATTATAGATACTCTTATTATTAGTTATTAATTCGCTTGTGTGCTACTCTTGTTCAATTTCAAATTCATTGCCTGGTGATAGATACAGCACAGAGAGGGGACTCAGGGAGATGTAAATTGTCCATGATCCTAACAATATTTTAAACGGTGAATCTATTGATGTATTGTATACAGCAGTATACAACTTTACCATGATCAGGAAACCACTGGCAGGAAGGAAACAATTGGTTCTGAAATATCTAAAAACAATCCTGTCTTCCTTCTCATTCCTTCCTAGTGAAGGTTTTCCCTTGTAAGACAAAGCTACAGACGGCTGGGTCTAATGTGCTACCAATGACCCAGTTTCTCAGGAAAATGAATTGCAAAGTGAGAGTGCCTAAAGTCAGATTTGCTCTGTCTTTAACTAGGGGACCATGACAACCAAGCGAGGTGAGATGGGTACCGTAAGCCGGCAGCTTTGCCGCAAACGTCACAACTGATCGTCTCGTAAAGTTGTTGGGCATTTCCGAGCATGGCATCTAAAAAAAAGGGTTATTTGGATGCACAAATTTAGACACGATTAAATTTGTTAAATGAGAATGTATGAATGATGACGATCTTGATCCCTGAGCTATATGTATTGTTCTTGTGACGTGTGGGAACACTGAATACGTGGTAGTTGAATACTATTAGTGTGTTTCTTCTGTGTGTGTCTATCGCAGAGTTGGGTGGGAGGCATATCTATACTGCGTTCTTATCTCATCTGGAAGATAGTCCTGTTATAACTCCTCCTGGCAGCTCCTGACAGCTTCTGAGTCCAGGACACCACAGGAGAGGTTTTAGACACTATAGGAGATCTGAGGACTGCTTAAGTATTTTCTTGGACGTACACCAGGGTAACACTGCACACAGGCCTGGAGCAATCCCAAATTGGCACGGTGTCATGTCTGACTGCTCTGTGTGACATTGACCCCTGTTGGCCAAAAAAGAAATTACATTTGCCGTTGGCTTAAAGCCCCACTATTGTATCTCCCTCGTCTGTGATACCGTATCCTCAACTCATTCGGTCGTGTGCCTCTTTCATCTTCGCCTTTTGTCATTTTCTTCGTCCTGTGACCCCCCAGCCATCCTCGCCGCAACAAACCACAGCGCTACCTCCCGATTAATAACTGCACTGTATCTAAACAACGGATACGCTCTCCAGCGGTGGGAACACAGGCTCATGAAGGTCTTCGAGCCTCAGCAGAATCTGAGGGGAGAGTCAGCAGAATCCGTAATACCACTTTGAGGAAACAAGGATCCTGGAAATGTTTACATTAAATATGCAAAGTTCACAAGGGGACAGACGGCATTAAACCGCGAGGTCGGTCCTCTCTCTGGGAATGTTTCCAATTCCAACATTAACGTCTCAAGGTGGAAGTGGTGACTTTATATATAAGTAATATGCTGCGACTGAATAGGGTCACATGGGCTGGTTAAGACATTAGTCACATTTTGTAGGTTGTTCCGTTATCTTGGGTGATACACATACATGAAGTATAGCACTTACATAGTAATCTAAGATTATTCGTAAATGATCGCGGTTTAGTAATACATTCAAGACCGAATGCCATCTTCATTCATGTTTATTGTCTTATCATAAATATCAGTCTGAAACAGAAGTGGACAACGCACAATACCGAGACCTTACGGGAAAAAATAATACAAATATAATGTGATGTGGTGCTGGTTGCGTTACAAAATTTCAACTTTGATGAAATTTCCACTGTTACATAAAGGAAATATAAAAACATTCAGTAGCTGAGAGAAATGTCCAAGTCATTTTTCAAACAGTTTTCTTGTTCTGAGCTGAGGTAAGGTAATGTTTAGTTCACCAGAACTATAACGATATGAAGCACAGTGTAATACGACACCGTCGCGGTCAGAGCTGCGATCAGCCTACAACAATCACTGATTTCAAACATGGGCACAAAATGAAATGATTGCTATAAAAACTGCATTAATATCACTCGGTTTCTATGCGAAGGAGAAATACCTACAATTTGGAAGCTATTTCATTTATCTAAGTACACAAGCGATTAAAGTAGTTTGTATTGAAGTGTGTCCAAAGAACGTGGTCTCCTTTGATTGATATGAGCTGGCAGTCTTCCTGTTTACATACACGTTTAGGTTCTAGTTTTACGTCATAAACCAGGTTAACATGCGTATTAGTTATCAATTTGAAAGATAGGCAAATGTTTGCTTGATTCATCCACAGAGAAACAAACCAGGGGAAGAATTTGCTATGTCCTTCCTCTTCTGTCCATCAAAGGGGAGGAGGGGGGGGAGGGGCTTCCTTCATGATTTCTTTAACTGGCAATCTCACATCAAGTTCCCTTTACGTTCCTTTCTGGACATCCTGGAGTATTTCCAAGTGGACGGATCAGTAACATCTATGCCACTTGTAAGAGTTCTGTCTTATCTTGTTTCTGTTTTCAATGTTACAACCGCAGTCAATTTTTCGCCACAGCGCAAAGTTCTTTACCGCGTGAAGGTGAGAAAAATCCCTCTTATCTAGCCACCCTCCCATCCAAAAAAGCTGCGTGAGTTAACAGGCTAGTTTTGACGAAGCTCTCCCAGTAAATCTGCGGGTTTGTAACGGGCGCGTCGGCGTTACCTTTGTGTCCTGTTGCGTCTGAGGTCAGGACGCCGCCCGTGGAGGTAGCAACACTGCGTCTGTTGCGGGCCACACCAACGTATGTACACGAAGGGAGATGGTCTCTCCCGCTCTAGTTCACCTGAGTACTGGTTTTGCTGCCGTGGCACTTGGGCCCTGCAGAAAGAATGTGACCAATATGGAGACAGACACTCGCTGCGATTGTGCTGAAATGAATGGCTGGATGGGGAGTGGACCGTTGCATTGTTGCTTAGCAATGAGACTGCTGAAGAAACAGGAGGGAGACATTCATTTCACAGGTGCAGAGTCTGGGCACACGAGGGGGGTTTCCACGCGCCCGCGTGCGTGCGACGCGCCTGCCCCCTTTACGTGTCGAGGCGGTGTTTTCTCTTGGCTTTGCGCGCGTACAGGAAGTACATAGTGTGTCCGGTGGTGATGAACAAGACGGAGATGATGACGAGGATGCCAAAGTGCTGCGGCTGCGGAGCGGAGATGACCATGATGAAGTGGAGCAAATCCATCAGGTAATTCATGGAGCTCTGCACGCCGTTGACCACGCCCCTCTCTGACTCGCAGATGTTCTCCTGCAGGAGCTGGGTCACCGTCAGGTCAAAGGACCACAGACCTGAAACGCACGCCGCAGAAAGGTTGTCGGGGTCAAAAGGTTGATCTGGCCATTGATGCAGCTATTGCTGCTGTGACGACTAGTCATCTATGCAGCTCTAATTGACTTAATTGACTGGATTTGGTTGTATGTACAGGTTTACGTTACATTACATAAAATGTATGTAATGTTGATATTAAATACGCATCATGTATTTTTTATATGAGAGTGAAATTGGGTCATACTCACAATTCCTAAAGATATATTTAGCTAAAATATGGATTAAATGAATGACCAGAAACAAACGGATACTGAAAAAAGAGTGGATATTGTATATTCCCATGCCTTGAAGATTAATATAGCGTTTGTGCATCCATATAAAATTTCAGTCCTGAAGTCTTTTGAAACCAGTCACCTTCGGGCGTCTGTCTACTCACCGATGCGCGCTGTGATGACGCCCAGGAACAACAGGATGATGGAGATGTAGGACGCCGGAGCTGTTCCAGACGGCACGTTGTCGAACAGCACGGTGTTGTTTGTCCAGTGGATGGAGGAGCGATCAGGCAGCAGGGGCAGATTACTGCCTCCCCTCAGGGGATAGGTGTGCTTCTGTCTTTGGTTAGCCATCCCCCCGGCCTCAGAGGAGGAGTTAGTGTCGATGTAGGGCATGAGCAAGCTAAGATCCATGGGGCTGCCGGGGGCGAACACAGAGCACACGCACAGCAGCAAGCAGCCCAGGTGGAGGCAGCTGGAGATGATCCCCGTGTTCACCAAGCCGTACGCCTTCCTCAGTTTGGTGAACATCACCGTGCCCATCAGCCCCGTGATGGCCGACACGCCCATCAGCAGACTGAGGAGGGAGCCACTGATGCCCTGAGTGTAGGCGTAGCCCGTGGTGATGCAGTCGAAGCCCAGCACTGTGGTGTAAAGGAAGGCCAGACCCATGCCCGCCAGGAAGACCGGCTGGCGATAGTAGGCCCTCCAGCCATCCTTACAAGTGCTCAGCAGCCAGCGGAACCTCCGGAAACACAGTGGCAGATTGGTGATTTCTTTCAGATGCAGACTTATGTTGCAGCTGTCTTCTGTTAGAGCTAGAACCTCCCTAGTATCAGCTTCCCCTGATTAAGGAAGAAGAATATCATCTGTCAGTGTCATCTATCAGCTCTAAATGATAATAGGCTCTATCGTCTAGACTCTTTGCAGCGTTGGGTTTTAAACCCTGTCCTTTGGTCTTAGAGAAGGAGACTGTATCTCAAAACAATTCCTCTGCTTATCCGTTAGGCAGTTTCCTGACAAAACTCCTCAAAAGGCTTAGTGATACAGTTGGCCATGATATCTTGTCTATCATCAATAGCACACCAGCCACTGACTGTTTCACTTCTAACTTCAACTAATAGTTGAAACTAGACCTAAGCCTTGGTTCCTTAAAGGATAATTACGTCAACATGGACCTCATTTTCCGATCTTCTGCTATGATACCGATTAGCTTGGACCACAGCGGTACTTGCGGACTCAGTTGGCTGAGTCTCTAATACGGGTCTTTGGGGCAAATATGACTCCACAAAAATCTATCCCAAAATCACTGAAAACATGTCCTTTTCGGTGAAGCTGTACATGATACGTGTCTGTAAGTAGATGTTATTAAACACATATCTCAAGATCTGTGTCTTGATGCTCTCAGCCGTTCTCCCGCTGCATGAATACCAGCAGCCAGCAAAGACAAACAAGGAAGGGACTTGATGTCTTGAGATATTTTTTTAATAACATCTGTTTACAGACATGTATCACTGCAGGATGAGCAACATGTTTCGGGTGATTTTGGGATTGATCATTTTTGTCGTATTTGCCCCAAAGATTTGTATTGGAGACTAGCGAATGCAGCCAGCTGAGTCCATAAGTACCGCTTTAACGAAGCAATTGATTACATTTTGGTCCAATTAATTGGTCCAATTTTGGACTTCAATTATATCGGGAAAAGATAGAGAAATGAGGTCCAAGTCGGAATTATACTTTAACTCCTGGTAGGTCTATGTACAAACTTTTAAATCAGAGGGTTGGTTTTAAATGTTGCTGATGTTTCCTGGTCAGGTTTAGGATCACTCAGAAACTGCCCTTCTTAAAGTGATCTACATTGATCAGTGAAATATTCTAATTTAATATCTTCAAATTCCTTGACATTCTTCTTCCTGTAGTCAACCACAGCCTCTAATCAAGAGCTCCTTCTCTGTTTCCTCCCCTGCCTAGCTGTTTTCACCCTTTATTTTACTTATAGGATGCTTTTTATGATCCTTGTTTTGATATTTAGGGCCACTTAGGGCCAAATATATAGATATTTAGTTTTTAACATTTTGAGTATAAAGCTCATTGCAAATTATTTTTCTTTGACAAACGATCTAAAAATAGTAATGTATTCACAAGCACACACAGGCACAACGCCCCACACAGCGATCAGACTGTACCTTGTGCCTCGTCCACCTCCTCCGACGGCGGTTTGATTGACAGAGCAGGGACAATGCGGTACACCCGTGACAGGAATATGAACTCCACTATGAGAGACACAAGGTTCCACCCCAGGATGAAGCCGCAGCCGACTACGTTGGAGGCCAGGGTCATGACCTGACCCACGGCTAGCGGGGCCAGGATGTTGGTCACCTGATCTATCCGCCTCATGGTGGCATTCATCCCTTTTGTAACAATTAAAGACACAGAGCTTAATTCCATACTGTGGTGACACTCTAATAGATAAACACACGCAAGAGCTAGTCACAAGTGGACCAATATCTAATATGATTATTGTATAGTCTAGAACAGTTATTAGAACGGTAATTGAAGTATTTAACATATGAAACGAGCGTTAGTATACAATGAAATGGGAATCAATGGGGTGCAATAACAGAGAGTAAATAGTCTCACCAGCGAGATGACCGCGGTTGTAGCCCGTAATAACCACAATCCAATCCCTCTGAATGGCGATGGTCAGTGCCGTACTTGCAAGGTTTGCCACATCTGCCAGGACGATCACCACCGTATAACAAACCACCTTGTATAAGTTTTGTGATGCAACATGTTACTACACATGACAGCACAGGGCAGCCGAAGCCTCGGGACAGAAACAACAAGGACTTACAACAGTCGGAACAACAGCAACGACTCCTTTCGTGTAGTGTATTCGCGGCGGGGCGACAGTTTGTAGATCAACATGAACTTCAAGCAATATCAGATGCAGTTATTAGGGAAATATGTGCCGTCTACTCACAGTGAGCCATCCATCCCAGATCTGTTCAATCCACTGTTTATATGAGAACACCAACATGAGCACAATGCTACACACTGTCACCGAGATGTTCTGAATGAATAGCGACGCATGTGCAACTAAAACAGAAAAAAAAAAGGATCAATTTCAAACCCTCCAAACAGAGCAAGGACAAAGTCAAAGGTCAAATCTGAGCGTAGACGTCAACGAACGCGAACCGTCTAAAAACCACC
>OMKK01087877.1:0-23476 GCA_900302305.1 Polymixia japonica
CTCACTAGCTTCTCCTACGACACATCTAACAGACCATTAGGTTTGTTTTGTAACCCGATGGTCTGGGAACGGTATTGATTTGTTGACTTCGTTTTTAATCAGCCTTTTTTATTGTTCATCAGTAATAATGATAAATAAAAGGCAGGCAAATTTGGGTTGTGCCGTGTCCATAAAACAACACAATGATTGACTCCTGGAACCACGTTGGGCCCGCTGGCCTCTGGAGAAATACCAAGGAGAGGAAACGACCCTCTGTCCTCTACTGATGGACTGGGAAGAGATCTCATATTTCCTGATATTGTCTTGATTGATGGAAATATGAGGAGATGAGCTAGAATTGGTTTTACATCACCTATTCTGTCTATCTGTGAGAGCAGCAAACAAGTCAACAACGTGTACTATCATCATAATGCCACAAAATGATTTCAGTACATTTGCTTTGATTTAGTTTCTCTGGCTTACAGGTTATTTGTGGTTAAAAATGTAAAAAAAAAAAAAAAAAGGTTGAGAACAATGTATGAACACTTTGACTTACGTGTCATCCGCTTTACATTCCCGCCATTGATTTATGTAAGGGATAATACCAGATTTATGCCGCTTATACCATGGCCACTAAAAATGAAAATATAAGCACTGTTAATTCGTATTTGGGAGCGATTTGCTTTCAAAGTAAAAAAAACAAAAGCAGAACTATCTCTGTTTCCCTGGAAACACTTATGGGTCTCATTAATACCTTGAACACAATCAGTCACATCGCATAGTTAACACGAGATTCCCTTTACTACTTGAGTTTAGTTTAACAGTTAAATATGTCCATCATTTTCCACATTGAGTCTTTGGTTAACTTTGATGTATTCATTACCATGTTTACATGAACACCAATATTAACCGGAATATGGCCAAATAATAACCAAACATAATAATAATAATAATAATAAAATGAAGAAGAAGAAGAAGAAGAAGAAGAAGAAGAAGAAGAAGAAGAAGAAGAAGAAGAAGAAGAAGAAACAAAATGTTGCTGCTTTTTCCTTCCGGATATTATTCTGTCTTCAAAAAAAAAAAAAAGAATTCTGTCTTCCGGATATACTTATAAACTTACTCACATACATATGTAAAACACTTGCACATATATGTATACTTTTACACATGCATGCAAGTGTTTCACCTATGCACGTGTGAGTGTTTTATGTATTCATATGCAAGTGTTTCACATGTGTACGTGTGAGCTTTCAGACATATATGTTTCACTTGTAGGCTATATGTGCGAATGTTTCATATGTATGCCTGTGTAGTGTGTATGTATATGTGTGTGTTTCATAACTGTATGTGTGAGCAAAGTTTGAAATAAGGCCTATATGGCCCCTCATAGAATATCACAATATTCCGATTATGCATGAGCCATAAAACGCTTTATCCCGATTGCCATAACCCGATTAAGCCAATACTAGAAACCCGAATAAGACACCTGTAAACACGTTATTTGGAAAATGTCCCTCAATTGACCTTAATGGGCCTTAATCGTAATATGGTATGATGCTGTGCATGTAACAGTGGTCACTGAATAGATATATAGGCGTGGCACTTGTCAGAGCAACTGAATCAGCCAATCAATTCCAAGAAATCGTGGTACTATCAGAGATCTTTGACACGGATCTTCCTTTCCATTTGCCGCCGGGAGGGGCGAAGCGAGAGACTCCCCTTCCGACTACTTCCGTCTTCTCTTAAAAATCCCATAGAGTGCCCCAGTTTTGAGTCCTAAAATCCGAAATTGTGTTACCTATAGGTTCCTTCACCAAAACTGGGTTTTGGTTAGATCCGTGATCCATGGTTAGATATGGCACGTTTTGTTCTACGACATAAATACATCACTAAATATACCACTGTTTTGAAGGTTTTATGTGCCTCAAAACAATCAATTGCATTTATGCTTCACTAGGGTGACCAGACGTCCTCTTTTTCCCGGACATGTCCTCTTTTTGAGACCAAAAAAATGTGTCCGGGGGGAATTTCAAAATCGTCCGGGATTTTGTTCCTCTAGAGCCTCAAACGTGTTTATAGCGAGTTTGCATCGCGTTTCTCTCTGTCGTTCACAGACTAGTCGCGCCCCACTACAGTTCGCTAGTGGACTTCCTTGTTTACCACCGCAAAGCACATGTCTGTCAGGCATCTGTTCAACCAATCGCCCCCCCCCCCGGCTCCGCTGATGTGTCCTCTTTTTCACAAACTCAAATCTGGTCACCATAACTTAGCCTACTTGAAACTTGGTAGAGAACTGCTAGAGAGAGTCTAACGTGGGTGCCAGGTACTTGGAACTGTCTAACTATCGACTTTCACGTTCTATACCTCTATTCTTCCAAGCTCAGCTCTTCCCCCCTCCCCAACCCACTAGGTGAGCCCCTTTGCAATCATTGGGGGAACATCAATAGAAGTGTGAGTCCGCAGGATGCTTTCATGTGCCCTGATCGATGTGCTGACGTCCAAATTCAATTGAGCAGGTGGGAAAAAATGAAGAACGAAAGCAAAAGAAAAAGGGCATTCAAAGATCCAGAGCTGAAGACATGTATGTTTGGCGAGTAATTTAGAGTGATAATTGAAGTATCAAAGATCAGTCATGTACTAGTCACGATGGCTGGGTGAGGGTGGGGTTAGCATGTATTCTTGCTGTAACATAGGCCATGTTCAAGACATTTATGAGTCTAGTTTGGTTTGTTTGTGCAAAAGGTACATGATTTTATAGACAGGCAATGATTGTGTAATTGTAGGCTGTGGGCACTATGAATTGATGATTTTGATGACAGTTTGATTATGCGGTTATTTTCACACTATTTAAATACTTAAAGTAATAATCCCTGAGTTCCTTTTTTAAAGCGATTTTGGCGGCACCTTGTGGTATTATTGTGCTATTGTTTTGATCACGTAAATAGGCCTAAAAACTCTAAACCGTTTTCACATTGTGTTTCGAATCTTGTAGTACGGTTCTATACCTCACTTCTGTTCTCTTATGGTTCTCTAAACACGGCAGGTCATTGGACACTTTCTTTAAAGTCATTGTTTATCTTACTCTATTGTTATGCATATTGTGTTCAATTTGTTATTTTTTCTTCTCGTCTCTTCATTACAAAATCTGGGACTGTTTGCTTGTTACTTTACCTTTATTGATGTAAGGAATGTTTTGGTAATTTGCTGAAATAAAGCTTTGACTGAAATCTAATTGAGTGTTTTTATAGGCCAAGTAGTTCAGATATGTTTTTCAGTTGGCTTATCACAATGTGATCCTGGTTGTAGATAAGGCAGGGTCAATTTAACGATGAAGTAATAGGATTTTAAAAGATTTTCTGTTGAATTTCTGTTCAACTTTCAATGTTGTTTCAATATTAACTCGTGGTGCAAAAGTGGCGGTAAAACAACATCAGAATGGAACATTACAGCTGTAACATTGATTGAACCTTGATTCATAGGTTGTTTGCTATTTGCCATTTGTATTCTAAAGGATGCTGATACTGACCAAGAAGAAATGAGAACTACCAGACTTATAACTACATTTAATGTATAAACAATTCTGGCAGAACTCTTCAATGTCAACAATAGAGACCACATACTTCAGCCCACATGCTTATAAACAACATGCAAAAGAAGAATTCTGCCTTAAATATCTCTTCCTTATACAGTCACCAATATACACATTTGGAATTAATAATTTTGAAAACACTCAAACTGACCAGCAGTATATTAAAGAAATGTTACTGCTGTACAGACAAACTCTCCCACCGCTCCTACACTATGACGCTCGACTGCTATTTATATGGTCTTCACAAAATGTCAATATCACTCAAGGTTGTCTTTTGAAGTTAAAAGGTTAAGGTAGAAAATATTACCTTTCATGAAATAGAAGTTTTCAGATATTATTTCCTTTGATTATTTGAAAGAAAATATTATTTGTAAGAAATATTTTACATTCGTGTTGCATTATGGGAAATTGCACAAACCAATCAGTGTTTCAGAGCTTTTTTAGGACAATCAATCAGTGAGTCACTGCACCGCCAGAGATCGGTAGAGTAAATTATTTAAATTGAAATTTAATTTTGAATGTCATCTTAGATTTCATTTTTTGTTAAACAATTTTCTATCCCTTCCTTTACCTCAAAACCTAACCCCTCTCTTCAGTGGTTGTAATAGCATTTCGGTGAGGCCAAAAGCAACTGGAATAAGAGTAATGCTGCAATCGGTCCCCTCACTTAATAAGGGTGTGTCCACGTGGTTCCTCCTCTCCATCAAGGCGTTTCTGCAGACAACTTTCTACAGTAATGAAACTCTCTCCAAATAATCTCTTTAGTAATGCGTAGGTTATTCTGATATTCATATTACAGCCAAATAAGAAAGGCAAGGCAAAAGTAGTAAAGGCAATTAAGGTATAAGTTTAATATTTTTGAAAAGAATGCATATACAAAGAACAAAGACTTCAGACAAAGCATTTGGTTTTGCACCAAAAACAACGGTTATAATAATAATAAAATAATTATACTGATTCGGGCTGGACGTCAACCCAACTCTAAGCCACCAGTAAAGAAAAAAAATAATAAAAATCAACCAATCACAAGTAACCTTTATCAAACAGTCTCTCTGCCACTGGGGGTTTTAGTTGACTCAACCAATCAGAGATTTTCTTTGTGTAACTGGCAGGCAAGAGTTCAGGTGAGTTCCGACCCCTAAATGTAAAAGGAGTGAAAGTAACCTTTTTTTTTTATATATAAAATCAAAAACAAAGCACAACAAAAAAAAAAAAAAAAAAAAGATTTTGGTAAAAACATCTGGAGCCTACATCAACATTGTGTGCCAGTTTACATTTTTATTACATCTGTTAAACCTATCAGGACAGAGACCAAGGTTCAGCTACATGCAGTACCGTTACACTTGGAATGGGTACAACAGACAGACCTTCACACCACAAGTACACAACACTAAGGAAGGCACAGAATTCTGACATGGCACAGAATTCTGGTGTAATTCATATCCATTGATCAATGTCTAAAATGGCCTAAGTATGGCTGCCAGCGCAGGCCACGGACCTTTGCTTGAAATGCATGTCTCCATTGTACCCGTTCTAATTGTAAGGTCACAACATTGTTTTCCAACAGTATCCTGTTCTTACTCTCCCTTGGTCCCTGGCAACACATGAAGAACACACCACTTGTTCTGCTAACACTGTTTAAGTTCCCTGCTTTGAAAGGCCAATTCCTGCGATCGACTCACAGAACTGTTGCTACTGGATGCCTTTAGCGCTTCAGTGAATACCAAATGGACTTTTACTCTGCACCTTGGACATCTAGAGATCTGATAAGACTGGATGAAATATAGCAATATTTAGGAATTCCACAATGAGATCATGTGAGTCTTCAGTCATACCCAATCCTTTTACATCTGCACGGTTACCCAGGTGGCCTAGAGTGAGTCTACTTGGAATATGGAATAAATGTCTCGAGACTCTGTTGTGTTTGTTGAGGGAAGGGGTGTTGGCAAACAAAAACACTACTTTGTTAGCATTTCTTCAGGTAGTGCTGAGAAAAGAGCATGGGGACTTGGCGATGACATCACCACAGGGGGAGGGACCAGCAGCATGTGCAGCCGCCAATCAAGCAGCTGGAAAGAGCTGGGGCGGGGATTAATCTTGATCAATTCTTTAGTTGGCCAGCGATAACTAAGTGGGCAGGCATCTAAAAGTGAACAGGCCAAAACACCGACTTGGACTCTTAAGTCAATCTATCAAAGCTCACAGTTTTGAATTCTCCAAGTACAGGAAGCCCTGTATGTTGATCCCCATCCAAGGCTATGTCATCCTAGCCAGGTTAGGTCGGTCTTTCGTCCCAGACTCAGAGATGACGCTTTTCATTATTGCAGAGGAATCTTTTTTTTTCTCTTTTTTTTTTTTTTTAAACTTGGTTGGCTGTTTTCTTTCAAGTCTTCGCTGTAGAGGACTAAGCTGGCAACCAGCCTTAGCAGAGCAAGGGAGAGGGTAGGTGTGGGTGGGCATGTGTGTATGTATTTAAGATGTGTGTGTGTGTTGTGTTGTGTGTGTGCACTTCGAGAGCGGGGCCACTCATAGCAGCACGCATTTGCGCTTCTTCTTAGGCTCTGGGGGCTCCAATGCGGCCAATATCGCCTCATCAAACACATTCTTTAGGCCTTTCTGTGGACACAAACACACAAACACACAGGCTCAATGATGGGCAACACACACATACACAGGTCAAACAAAAGGGTTGACAGCATGAATACTGAAAAGTCAGTAAAAAAGGAAGGGTAAAATAACCAGGTGCAAACAGTACTGGACATCATTTGGAGGGTTTACAGGGTGACCTAATGAACCGTGAAGTGTTGGTGTTCCACTTAAAAGCGTTTTCACGGCATGGCCGCGCGCCATGTCGTCTATAACAGGGTTCGTCTGCCCCCACGAAAAAACAGACCAATCACAGCTTACGCCGCTGTGTGCACGACGTCACGAAATGGAAACTTAACAGCGAAACTCAACTTAACCGCAGCAGAGAACAGACACACACACCTCGAGTGGCACTGAAGCTAACGATTAGCTTGCGAACAGAACACCTATTAACTTGCTATTGATAGGTAAAGATTGGACGGGGAGGCCATACCGTTATTGGACTATCTTGTTTTTCTGCATTCAATTTGGTTACCATTGCTGTAATGTGAGTCAGTAGGGATAAAGGGTGAACAAAATGTGACAGTTTTAGCGTGGGGTGAGGCTGGGTTGTGACAGTTCAAATCAAAAGGCAAGTCAAACAAGAAAGTGGAGGAACAAGAGAACATGGGTCCAAAGACACTGTCCACACATACACACACGGGATTCATAAGGCGGTCCAACTCAAACTAAGAAGCCTGACTCACACAGACATACTGTGCACACAGCCACCCACAACCTTGACAGTCAAGCTAGCTAGCGCGAGTCAGGAATGTTCTGAGGAGGTTGTACTTGGAGGTACACGGGTTTGTGCTCTCTTCCTGCTCGCCACTCAGAGCTGCTTAGAGCCTTAGTCTGGTCATGTGAGGTAAGCAGAGCTGCTGCAACACAGTGTTACTGTACACAGGAAACCAATTAGCCCCCAGCGTTACTCAACTCACAGTACAACACTGTTCTATGGCCCGTGGTAGAAGACTGGAAAAGGAAGAGAGAACCAGAGAAGAGATAGCAAGTACATTTGTGTTTTATTAATGAATTTCACAGATCATTTCACACAATTAGAGAAGTTTTTTTCTTTTATTATCTGGACTTCCAAAACAGAAGGATATGCACCACAGCAATTGGCACATTAAAGTCATACAGAGAGAAAGTTGGGCCAGTAAGTTAGAAACCATATTTTTAGAGCACGACTTCAATGAAAATTCACTTGAGTCCAACTATAAAACAATATCAATAACTAGTCAATATAGCCGAGTGCCAATATTGCCATTATAGTACTTAACAGACAAGCTTCTTAATTCAGTCAGTATGTTGCCAAAACAGCCAAACACTCTCTATATATGACTTTGGTACTTAACAGCCCTATATGTTTACATAGTCAGACTTCAAGGCCTGTTTAATCAGACATTAATAGTAGTACAAAAAATACATTAACATTAGGAATGGAGGCTCTGATTAGTTAGTGTTCAGATCAATCTCAATACTAAGGAGCCATGTATGAGCCACCACCCGCCCTCCACTCCAGACCCTCTCCGCATAGACTGCCATTTCAAGAGGGAAGGGAAGGGAAAGACTTAACTTAAGCAAACAATGGCTACATCCCAAACAGCATCCTACATCCTCAATAGGCTACAACTCTACTCTTGACCAGAGACAAGATTATATGAGCACTGGCCAAAAGCAGGAACCTGTATGGGGAATGGCATGTCAGAGTGGTGCTTTGGATGATTTATGATTAAGACTAAGAAATTAAGACTAGGCAACCCCCATTCCAAAAGAGAGGCAGTAAGTATGTTAACACACCAGCCAAAACATGTTTTAGCATTATTACAGCTTAGAAAAAAAGCAATTAGCAAAAATCCTCAAGATGCAGAAAAGCCTGGAGCTGGAACAGAAAACAGAAAACAGAGCAAAGAGCCACAATGCTCTCTGAATATGAAGAGCCACCGTGTCAGGACAGGAAACGGGTTACAGATTGGTAGATTGGTTGGTTGGTTGGTTAAGATGGAGAATGGCGTAGATTAGCAAAGCGGCGGATATGAAGATATGAGTAGAGAAGGGGGAGGAGAGGAGGAGAGGTGCTGAGGTTGGAGAACAATGGCCAGGAGAGGAGGAAAGAGGCGAGGGCAGCGTGGCGAGGGGGAGACATTAAAATATACAGCATTTCCTCTTTCGCTGCGTCTCAGGTGGCTCTAGGGCGGCTAGGATAGCTTCATCAAAAACATTCTTCAGCCCTCGCTACAACGACAGAGGGGAGGGGAGAGAACAACAGCACAGTTAGCACAGCAAACACACACACAGAGAGAGAGACAGAGAGAAAGAGAAAGAGAAAGAGAGGAGACGGGGCAGGAACACAGAAGGAATATGGGTGAGCAAGAAGGAACAGTGTGAGACATACTGAGACACGGTAAGAGAGCGTTAGAGAGAGAACGTGTCCAGTAAAGACTTGGTAAACAGATACGGATTGAGAGGGAGCAGTATTGAGCAACACCACAGAGCACAGAGCAGTGGTTTCACTGAGGTTAAGGTGTGGACAGAGAGAAGCCTCCAGACAGGAAAGAGGATATTACATCAGCAGCTGTGCAACAGCTCTGCCAGGGAGGGAGAGAGACAGGAAGGAAGGACCAGAGGTGGGGTGGGGGCTACACCTCAGCTCCACCAAGACTATTGTTCTCTCCCAGTCCAACCCTCCAAGAGAACGTTCTGATCTGAGCTCAGCCTTGTGTTCCCTATCCCACACCTGAGGTGGCAACAGTGGGTATGGGAAACTGATCCCGGCGCTGTGCCCAGGGCCACGGTGTGTTGGGAGGCTCCCAGCATAACGGTGCGACAGAATGTACTACTGCCTCTCTGACTGAGCTTTCGTCCTTGAAAGGGTTACAGATAACACGAGCTAACCCTCCCGGAGAAATGCTCCCACATTCTGGAGTGTACACATTCTAACATCGCCTCAACCGGTGTCCTCGACTGCTCTGTGTCCTTCATTCACGTTGAACAGCCTGAAGGGGACTTGGAACAAGCAACCCCGCTGCAACAAGCAACCCCGCTGATCTGGACGGGTCAGTGAAACCAAACATGGTCAGCATGCAGATCAAAACACATCACACGTCGTGTGTCTATAGGCTAGAGGAGATATGGACATACTCCCCCTTGCCTCCACTTTCTTGGTTCTTGCCATTGAATGTTGCGGCGTGTGTGTGTGTGTGTGTGTGTGTGACTGCACACATCTTACCTGCGTGAGGGCTGAGCACTCCACGTATTTTACAGCCTTGAGGTCCCTGGCCAGTTTTTCAGCTGTCTCAGGGGTGATGGGCTTCTGCTTGTTCTTGGCAAGCTTCTCTATGGTGGATGGGTCGTCCCGCAGGTCAATCTGGGTGCCCACCAGCAGGAAGGGCGTCTTTGGACAATGGTGGGTAATCTCTGGTACCCACTGGAAGGCAATACACAGAGCACATGGCAAGCCAGCGGGGTCAGAGGTGTTTGTGCTAGGAATACTTTCTCTGCTCAGTCACTGATTTTAGTTTTACAATGTGCTTGTTACAACTGGTAGATGTGGGGACTGAATTATGTTCCACACTGCCACATACTGTATAATGAAATATATCAATGTATCTACTGGAGAAATAGTTCCTTGGCCTCCCCTCCCCAGTTTAAACATCTGAATCCATACTGCTGCGTTTGAAAGAAAGAATAGAAGGGGAAGAGGGACGTGCGGAGGAAAAGATATAGAAGAAAGGCAGGTCAGGTCACTTGCCTTTTCTTTGACATTTTCAAAGGAGGAGGGGGACACGACAGAGAAACAGACAAGGAAGACATCTGTCTGGGGATAACTCAGAGGTCGTAACCTGTCGTAGTCCTCCTGACCTGAAGAAAACAAACACACACACACATTTAACACACACAATCTTTAAGGTACAATCACCAATCTAGGTACCAGTACAGTCTACAATGTAGGATGTCTGTCTTAGCAGCCACAGAGGTAGACTGCTAAAAAATAAATAAACAAATAAAATAAAATAAACAAAAACAGGACAAACTTCAATCTAAAATAAACCTTACATCAAAGCACACCCATGTTTCACATGCGTCTGCCTGCAGGTGGAATGTAGAAGGACACTACAGTGATCAGTGATGCCACTAAGCTGTCTGCCAGCCTGCTCCACAGACCTGACACAATATTGTGTCTGCATGTACCTGGACAGGGTCATCCCTTTTACGTCATTTGATTTGATATACCCAAAGGGGGAAAATTAGGCACATAAGATCGCACCACTGGAGGAGGGGCTAATGGACAAGTATTCTGCTCAAGAACCTAAAGAACATCATTCCTGTAGGTTTAATTATAGCAATCATCATGCTATAGCTTGTACAGTACAGAATCCCCATTTGTTCAATCATCAAACCCTCCGGTTGGGGGACAAGCTCACCAACCATTAGGCCAAGCAATTGCATTGACGAAGGTCTAAACGTATTGCCTGACATTTCCCCTCGACCAGGATTGCAATCAGCACGACTGATTAGACATCCTGGACAGACAGCTCAAGGCACCGTGGAGGGCGGGATGAGAATCACATACCTGCAGTATCGAACAAGCCCAGGGTGTAAGGCTCGCCGCCGATCATTACAGTTACAGCATAGTTATCAAACACCTACAACACAGAGTGAAAGAGAAAAGTGGTTGTATATCAACATGCTGATCAGTGAGTGCGTGCGTGAGCACACACACACACAATATCATAAACATAGTTGTGACGTGCTAGCCCCACAGACTATCTTGTGTTAATAGACTTACCGTAGGTACATATTCAGAGGGGAACTTGTTTGTGGTGTAAGAGATGAGCAGACAGGTTTTACCCACTGCTCCGTCCCCGACTACAACACACTTGATGGTCTGCATAGCTGTGTTTTAGAGTCCTCACTACTCATTCAAGATCTGGAATAGAGGCAAAGAGAGACAGGGAAACTGTGTGATTAGTGATGGTCAGGGCAAAAAAAAAACCAACATCACACACCAGGGCAACAACTGCCCCAATTTTACTACAACAAAAAAACTGAAATGAGAATGAACAAATGAGAATTGGCTAAATATGGACATGGGAGACGACTTCCTCTATCTGTGTCCCTTAATTGGTCAGGATAAACTAGCAAGGGCAGCTACAGGAAGTATATTGTTTTGTTTTTTTAATCTTGATATTGGTACTTGTAACCCCTTACTATTTGGCAACTACAGAAGCTGAAGCAGACTTTTTTTTTTTTACTTTTAACAAAAGAATACCATTCCTGTAGGTTTAACTCTAGCAATCATTATGCCACAGCTTGGAGAAGTACAGAATGCCCATTTGTCCACGCTACATCTGATCTATAGTCATGACAGCTCCAGTTAAACCAGTGCCAGCTCATCTCAACGCAGATGTTTGGGCATACTTCAAATTGTACTTGGTGGTGTATGTCGGTATTACAGCTCTTGTATTTTCTCTTGTATCGACCTATTCATAATGAAAAGCATTAGATTTAATTATGACATGAATTAGCCCACTCACTGTTCGCTTTACAGTCACAACTATACAATACTACTACAACTTTGAGAATATGAAACAATCATCAACCAGAAAAAACGGTGTCAAGATATACGTGTAGGCAATTCAGTTGATTTAATCAATTGATTGTTTAATAATTTGAGACTACAAACAATGAAGGAACAAGGGGAGCAAATCTGGCCATCAAGCCGTCCTAAGATTAGCTTGTTTTGGGGACAAGAGAAGAGAAACTGATAATTAATTTCAGCGTAGACTGAGAATGTGTGGATTAGGTAGATCAGTTTCTTATATGACCAGATTTTATATTTGAAGTCAAAAGAAAAAAACATCACGCTCGTGTGGTCAAACCTGGACCCTCACACTCTGCTGCTAACCTTGTGTTTTGTGCGTTATGTATTTATATTGTAACTTCTATTTGTGCTTTGGATTTGTGTCATGAAGCCCAGGTGTTTTCTAGAATGTAGGCTGCAGGAATGACACGCTGGGGAGGTGGGGGAGGGCTGCAGGTCCATCAGTGTATTTTGCATATCAATAAAGGTAGTCAGTGCTAGTAGCACCATCTCTCAGCAAAATGATGCAAACTGTCCTCACCATTGCTAAATTAGTAATCTAGTAAAGTAATTCGATTATTCAAGCAGCAATACAAAATATATATCTGATACTGAGCAAAACGCCCACAAATACATCATATTCGTTCCGCTAACAACTGACATAATAATAGACCTATTGTTGAAGATAGGCTACAAGTGCTATAATATCGACAAAGGCCTACATCCCCAAGTACAACTCAAAACATCGGTAAACATTAAAATAGACAAAACTTTCCAACCCAGTCCACATTGACAGATTAGTAATTTATTCTAGCCCCCTGAATCAAACGTGACGATAAGAATAGAGGCATTCTGCTCGGCCAACAAATTGAGAAACCCCGATTTATTTTTATATACTACCAAATGCTTAGATACAAGGTCGCTTAGAAGCAATAGACCTACGGCGCGAACACGAGAATTGATTCATAGTAACTGATGTCATACATCAATTTGACACACAGACTATGTACAGAACTGAGGGATATGTTCAAACAGCAAAGCCAAGTAGAATGTCTTTCACACATAGGCCCACTGTAAGGCTGTCCTAGCACAGGATGACCTGCCAGTCAGTGAGTGATGGGAAAAGTGGAGAGGGAAGTGGAATATATCAAATCAGGGTTGTCACCTTTCCGCATAATTCGCCGGTAACAGACTTCAATATTAAATCAGGAATGTCACACCATACAAGCACAGCCAGATATGAGTTATAAAGTTTAAAAGTGTTTAAAATAATTTTAAACTAACTAATTTGTCATGGAACAACATAGAAAAGGTCTATCATTTTAAAATATTTTAATATAAAGAAAAAGAAAAACAGGGCTTGTTGCCAACGCGCTAGCTCCCAACGTAAACACCTGTGTGTTGTACAGCCGCCTCTCAGCTTGGAGATCAAACAGAACCTGTCTGAGATGTGTCAGAGAGTGAGACTGCCAGCCACCACTACTGATCATGCCCAGCCACCACTACTGATCATGCCCAGCCACCACTACTGATCATGCCCAGCCACCACTACTGATCATGCCCAGCCACCACTACTGATCATGCCCAGCCATCACTACTGATCATGCCCAGCCACCACTACTGATCATGCCCAGCCACCACTACTAATCCCAGGCCATCACTACTGATCATGCCCAGCCATCACTATTGATCATGTCCAGCCACCACTACTGATCATACCCAGCCCTGGACACAGGCTGAGACCCCCAGTCCAGGATACATTCATTCCTATCATCATGTTTGTTAAACATTTGTTAAACATTTCGAAACCATGCGCTGGGTGCAGCTATAAAACAATAATTAAAACAATAAATAAAACAAATTTTTGCAGATTATCTATTCTTTATAACGTGTGCATTTATAACTCGTTGCATTTGATCACATGGGTAGTAACTAGCATCTCATACACATAGTGAATAGCAAATGTATATTTGTTCAAGAATAGGCCTACGGGTAATACGCTACAAGACAGGCCATTAATAAAATAATTTTCCATGCCAACCAGTAGCCAGGAACAAATTTTTCCCCCATCTTGTTGACCGTGCAACGCTTAATTCTTTCTTTACAAGAATAACATGTGAAACTAATCTCACGCCCCTTCCGGTAGCAACGTAAGGTTTCTAACAGTGAGAAGAAGGGAAATGTCAGTCATAGTGAACAGTTATCTAAACTAGTTTTGCCTTTTAATTTGATTACCATGCATGCAGGTTAGTTGTTTACACAGTGAATGGCATAAGCAGTGGATATAAAAAGCCAGTTATGAATGGAAAATGGATTTGGCACTGTGAGCAAACATCAAGGGCATATATGGTTTTGTGAGTGCAGACACCATGTGCAGACACCATGCCAACACTGGACAACAAAGTAAAACCCCTTTCACACATGCAGTCTAACCTAGAACAGTTCTGGAACATTTCTGTGAAATGGAGCCAGAGTAGATATTTCAGAAAATATGCACCAGCAATTCCCCCTCAAGACCTAGTAACATTTCTGGAAATTGTCTGGAATGGCGATGTTGCGAATGAAAGCTGCAAAATTCTTAGTCTTATGTAATGTAGATGCTTTTCTTGGACCGAGTGAACCAGTCAAAAGTATAGTGTGAAAAGCCAAAGAGTCGTGGACTTGCAGGCTTTCTACAGCGTAGAAATGTCTAAATGCTGTTAATATCGTGCATCAACAGATTGTTAATGGTACCGTTTATGTTTTTGCTGAGGCAGGGCAGGGTACAGGCAGGGTAAGATACGATGAGCAATACTATACACAATTCATAACTTGAGTAACTCAATTACAAAAAATCCTCGATTAAAATGTACCGCCTCAGGACTTCTGTCTATTTATAGCAAAAGCTGCTCTGTGACCACTTATCGGTAAAAAGCGATACATAAATAAACGTAACTTACTAAAACCAGGGGTGTAGTGGTATAATAGCGCACCAGAGTGCCGCTCTGCGCTAAAGAATATATAAACACAAGCTTGTGTGGTTTCCATTACTAAACATTTGTAAGAGTGAATTTAGTTAATTTCCTTGTTAGCCTACATTATGTCAGAGCAACACGACCATTATAACTCATATCGCTGTCCATTCTGCATCTGCCTGGGATGTCTAGACACTCTGATTCTCTGGTTTTAGGCCCTGCCAGCCTGTTGGTCTGACACTTTTCACTCCTGTGACTTCTAAGCGGTGAAATAAACAGACTATACCTATTGATAGTCAAAGAATTGATGTTAAAATACTGTTGATTGTCTACAAATTGCTCGATGGTTTAGGAGCAAAAAACATTTCTGACTTGCTCTTACTGTATGAACCCTCTAGATTAGTGATGTGTCGGTCACGAACTGAGAGACGATTTCTTTTTTTTTTGTAAATTAATAGGCTACAAGACAGAATAACAGGATGATCCTATAATGTATTTGTTAAATACGATCCAGAAACGTCTCACGTTGGTAATAACATTAACACTAGAAAGGCTGCAAAAAAACTTTGCTCCAACAGCCAAAGATGCCAAGTGGCATCACTACCTCTCTGCATCCACACAAATGTCTAATTTCTAAAACAATTACTAATTTGCTAAGTCTAAAGTAACGCTATTGCACCACACAGATTAGTTATAGCATATCTGTAAGTAACAACTAAATATTTACACAAACCCTTTGATTCCACCATCAATTAATTTATGATCATTATCATCATCATTATGATGATGCTGACATGTATGCGAGACATGAGATGTATAATCAATCTTAAACAAACGGACATTAAAAGGACATTGGCTGATACCCATTGATATCTAAATATTTTTACAAACCTGTCCACAAACAAGCAGTAGGCTTGTAAGTCCTTGTGACTTTAATGTTGCCGACAAATCCTGCCTTAAAATACGACCAAGCGTGTATGTTTTTGTAATTCCTTCAGGCCTCGTTTGTCATAATCTCTATTTCCGATACTGATACTGGATTTTTGGGGCCGATGCTGATACCAATATTAGGGATTAAAAAAATCCAGATATCAATATATCGGCTGATATACAGAATATATACATAAACACACATTTCTTGCAATGATCCCTCATGTGGAACCAAACTAGTTTTCATTGCATGTTCTATTCTATTCTAAATAGCTTAATCTTCACTAATGATACATTTATCTTTATATTTAGGTATATCAAAAATAACTTAACGTAATGAGTGAAGTCACTGGCAAAATGTCTGATGTCCTCTCTACTAAACCATGTATTCTCTACTCCAGACATCACCAAATGGTGGACCTCGGGCCGGACCCAGACTGGTGACGGTTCTATCTGGACCCGTGACCAATTTCTGATAAATTAATGAGAATAAATAATATTGTTTACGGAGCGTTATTTTCTTCCGATGGCCGCAGCTATAGACTACAGCGGTAATGGCTTCACTCAATTGAGCCAATCAAATCAATTGTTTACCCTGCATGGCCAGTTTGCTAGAGAGAGCGAGAGAGAAGAGTGATGACAGCATGGCTTCCTCCAAAATAAGGAACGTTGATGCAGAAAACCAAACTTTTAAAGATGAATGAACGGACCAATTTATGTAAAGTAAATCCTACTTTGAAACACCTTTTTCTTGCTTTAGCAATTTTTAGCAATATTTTGCTATTAATGTATAATGGTCACAAACAGTAACTGCTGTTGCTGAGTCAAGAGATGAACAGCGCCTCTGTGATAAACGTTCAGGGGAAACTTTCAATGTATCCAGTGGAAAACCAGACTCTTAAATTTTAACTTTTGTAAATGCAACAACAGGAATTGTTCAGTTTGGAGGGCGTACCAAACTGCGAGTCCTTAACAAAACAGTTTGGTGTGAATACATGTAACGTTACCGTTGGTTACACTCCTATTAATGTTATAACACATAGGCAGAATGGGCTAAGATGCTTGTTAGCTTCCACTCAACTAACAAGGTATGAAATGAGATGTGATGAGCATGACAGGGTTTTCCCTGGCTTTTAGGAGGACTTAGGTGCTGTGTCGCTGGTGAACGCGGGGCGACTAAGGAGCATAAAACACCTCAACTGATTGACCGGCACACACTTTTTGCGCTCATGTAGCAATTGTTCCTGGTTTTAGCAAAATGCGCAGCGCTGTTGTAACTTCCACCTACCCAACCAATGAAGAAAAGGTTTCTTAGTGAATTACTGAGTCATTGATGCCCTCTGCTGAAAGTGCTGGAAGAAAAGCCATATTGCACCAAAAAACAAATAATTCGAAGTAGCATTTCTTCCCTATTTTGTTTATTTTAGTTACAGCAGAAAATGTTTTTGTGGCTGCTAAAAAATACCTATATAGTAGAAACCTTGTGGTTGTCTGTCTGTGTCTCTCGCCACTAAAATGCTTAATGTTGGGCAAAATGTCATATGAAGTGTCTCATGTCTTTCTTTTTTCTCTTTGGTTTAATTTCCAGGACTGTTTCAAAGGGAGTTGGGGGATTCACAAGTTGCTGCACAAAAAAGCAAGTATGTATTACTAATCCCTGTCATCCAACATTGTACTTTTTAGATGGAATAAACCATGCTGGATACAGCCACAATATGTTAAGAATTGCTTGTAAATGGAGATGACGTTATATGAAAGGACACACCTCTTGTCCTTTTCATGTAATGCTATTGAATTGTAGATACATAGAACTGAACCAACACATGGAGTTGGATGGTAGCCATCAGTTACAGTTAACAGTGAATTACCCCTTGACTGTGCTGTGAACTGGCATAGTGGTGCCAAACTAAGACATGTTGTGTTGTGCTTTGTTAGAGGAGGACAAGAGCCAGAATGAACCCAAGAACTGTGTAGAGAAGGACATCAATACAGACCCGTGGCCCGGATACCGCTACACAGGAAAACTACACCCTCACTACCCATTGGTAAGCCCTTAATTGTTCCAAGAGTGCTACCATTTCACACAGCAGTCCACTATCAACCATGTTTCAAATAAGCATAAAACTTGACTTTTCCTTTTACAGGGATGAATAGTTTGATTCAGCTAAATTGTATAAGCGTATTTTTCATAACTTGATCAGACTAGTGGATTGTGTTAAGCCATCTCTTTGAAACCTGTGTAATGTACACTGGTTAAGTGATTTTGTTACAGTTGGGTAGAATGCTGACATTGGATGGGGTGATCTACGTGAATTCCATGTAACCTTTCTGTCTTCCTTATTGGCTCCCTGTGCAGACTCCCATGAGACTTGTGCCTGGTGACATCCAAAGACCTGACTATGCTGATCATCCACGAGGTAACCACTCTTGCTTTCTCAAAAACACGTTCAAGGAAAATTCCAGCCCTTTTCGACCGGGACCTATTTTTCTAATCTTTTCCAATCATATAGATCAGCTCTGAGCAAAACTTCATTAATTGCTTATTATAGTGGTACTTACAGTCTGAGTTGGCTGGAATCAGTAGTCTCCAATACAATCCTGCTGGGCAAAACACTCTAAAAACCCATCTCAAAATCACCCAAAACATGTCCTTTTCAAAACGGTGACACTCATCCTGCAATGATATCTGTGTATAAATGGATGTTGTTTAAAACATACAGTTTTTATGCCATCTTGGCCATTGCTTCAACAATTCCTTGTTTCTCTTTGTTGACTGCTGGTATTCACGCATGGAGAACTAACATTTAATAAAGTGAATAATACCTTTTGAGACATCTCAAATGATTAAAGCAATGAGAGGGAAATCCAGTTAATAACTTACTAGATTTAACCAATAGCCTTATGATTAGCATGCAGTCTGCTAAGCAATCTGTTTTTATTTTCTAGTGATATTGCAGCTGCCTGCCTACCACACGTTCGTTGATAGTAGTGTATTTATGGGAAGAGGGATGGCATAAAAAACGAAGGCTTCCTTTACAAGGAGAGCAAGGAATAAAATGAGGTAATATTACACATTTGACTGAGGCTTTTACTACAACACCAGTGACAACATTAGAGGCCGTTGGGAGAGTGAAGAATGTTTGAGTTGCACCAACAGATGCTGGTTATGGATACTGGCCTTGGTGAGAGTGGCACCTCCAAAGACTCATAATATGCCATTTATTTGGCAGGGTGGGTTGTGATGCACAATAGGAATAAACTTGCCTATACTTTACTACTTTCTATATTTTAATCTACAATTTCTGCTCAATATCCAAAGGACATTTCAATTAGGTTGTATTGTCTTTGAAAAGTTTTTTCAGTTTGTACAACTAAATGCATTGACCTGATGCACTTTGAGATTAAAATCGAGAGGCTAGATCTTCAAAGAATTTTGTCATTTTGTAAACAATCCAATCATTTAAACCCATGCAGTTGTATCAACTTGTTAGAAACTTGTAAGAAACATTACAACATAGGGCTGGGCGCTAAAACGATCTTGATAATGTTCACGATAAAATCTTCCATGATAACGATGATTTATTTGATGATATATTTATATTTATTTAATGATATATTTATTTTCGATAGTTATTTTTGAGTACATTTTCCCCTACCAACAAAAACACTACACGAACAGCCAATCGTACAGCAGAGAAACAAATGCATGTGATTGACGCATGCTTCCGGCCCCTCCCACTCACAGCAGCTCAGAATGACCACCTGTGTGGAGCAGCTTACTCAGAAGTAAATGAGCGATAGCGAAACCGAGTGTGAGGAAACTGTTGCCAAAGACAAAGAAATTGTACAGAAGAAAGGTCATACCACTTTGGTTATTTGGAAGTGGTTCGGCTACCTGAAGTCTGACTGAGCACAGTCCAGCATTAGGTGCAAAATATGTCTGCGTACAGTCCTCAGCAGAATGGGAAACGCCATCAACCTCTTCCACCATCTCAAAAGGTACCACCCCACAGAGCACTCTGAAAGCTTGAGTTTGCGCTATCATGCTAGCGTCAGCCTCCCTTCAAGTAGTAGCCAACAGCCCAGCCCTACTGCTAGTCTAACTTCCGAAGTTCAACAACCAACAATTGTGTCTGCTTTTCCAGTCATTACCTCATACGAATAGAAATTGAAGTGATACAAAGAAATAACCACTCATGTACTGTATCGCTAAAGATATGATGCCCATGAGCACAGTTGAAAAACAGGGCTTCAAGAAGCTAATGAGTGTCGTGGACTGGCCTGGGCGAAAATATTTTTCCCGAACATCACTCCCTCAGCTCTACGCAGAGTGTAGGGGAAAGTTGGAAGAGCAGCTCAGAAATGTCACGCACTTCGCTATGTCACTGATATGCGGTCTAGTCGCACGTCCGAACCATACATGACTCTCACATACACTACATCAACAAGGAATGGACCCTACAAAACAGATGCCTTCAAACTGCATATTTTCCTGGTGACTACACCAGGGCGATAATTGCACAGTGGCTTGTTGAAGCACTCGTGTCATGGGGACTCGGCGAGTAAGTGTCAATCCTTAAATAATTAAAGTTTCAAACTACCCCAGCGCAAGATGATCACAGAGTCGCCTACAAGATGGGGGTCACGTCAAAATATGGCAGAGAGAGTGCTGGAACAAGAGAAGGCCATCGCAGAGGTCTTGTCAGCTGACAAAAACCAGGCATTTGGTTCCCACGTGGCAGGATATTGATGTCCTTGAGTTATTCCACAAGGCAGTGAATCCACTTCTAGACTTCACTGATGCCCTCTCTGGGGAAGAATATGTCAGTATATCTTACCTCAAACCAGTCCTGCAACTTTTCAGTGAGGAGATGTTAAAGCATGACAATGATGACAGTGAGCTAACCAAAACTGTCAAGACAGCGGTCATTGAATATTAAATGAGAAATATGATGACATGATCACTGAAGACCTGGACATGGCATCACTGGTAGGTCCTATATTCAAGACCAAGTACATAAAGGAAGAGAAGATTGACACCATAAAAGCCAGAACCATGACTGAGATGTTGGAAGAGGGAGGAGCCACAGAACCAGGAGCTGAGGGAGGAGCTGCTGCAGCTGCACCTACACCACCAAAGAAGCAGACGGCGACAGTCACTGGGTAAAACAAATCCTACACCAGCACCACATCACAAGTCTTACAGTACAGCTAACTGAACTGAACAACTACCTGCTAGCTCCTGATGCAGACAGTGAGACCAATCCCCTGGCATGGTGGAAGATCCATGGAACATCCATTCCCAGAGTGAGCTGCCTGGCAAAATGCTACCTTTGCATACCTGCCACCAGCTCCCCCTCAGAGCATGCACCAGCTCCCCCTCAGAGCATGCACCAGCTCCCCCTCAGAGCATGCACCAGCTCCCCCTCAGAGCATGCACCAGCTCCCCCTCAGAGCATGCTTTTAGCACAGGTGGCAACATTGTGTCCTGCCATAGAGCAGCTTTAAAGCCTGAGACGGTTGACAGATTAGTCTTTCTTGCAAGAAAATTGTAGTGAAATTGCCAAGAATGTGCAATATTTAGAATTTACAGTAGCATAATCCTCAACAATTTAGTTTTTATTTTATTTTCTTCAATCAGTGTTCAGTATACGACCTCTAAAATGTTTGAAGTGAGGCATTTGATGTGATGGGAATTGCAGCAGTTTATATATTCATTATTTTATTTTATTCATTCAGTGTTTAATGTAAAGCCATGTTGGTTCTGTTGAACGTTCATTTTGACAATAAATAATTGTATATTTATAAACCATAATTGACCTCGTTTCTTTAGGGTTCTGTCCTAAGGAGAATACTCGTAAAACTGTAAATTGAGAATTATTATTATTAAATATATATTGTGATAATTAGCGAAACTTTTGGCCATATCGTCCAGCCCTATTACAACATTATTGAATCCTTGTCATTATCAACATTATTTTTTATTGAATCTGTCGCGGGGCAATATTATAAACTTCACTTACTTTAGTGTTGCCAGTGTTTATGGTCTTTATGTTTTAATAATAGTCATTTCAAAAGAATAATCAGATGTGAGTGTCACAGCAATAAAACAGCCTATAATTTTAGGCTACATTCATTTTTGCAGAGCTCAGTCCATTTGCCAAATCACCATGATTCATTCATCTATTTTATGCTATTTCATAAGGCTTCAAATGTAAAATCTGGTCATATTATAATAAACTGCAATGTGTTGTGACATTAGACCTAATTGCCTAATCCATGCATTCTTAGTCTGCGCTGAAATTAATTAATTAATTAATTAATTAATTAATTTATTTATTTTGTCTTGTCCCAAAAAATAATCGCATAATCAAATATGTAATGCCGTCGGAAAAGAGTTGAAATATGAAAGAGTTGTGAAACAAACATGCTAGCAGACAACAGCCCATAAACAAGCCAAATCAAACCAATCAAAATTATGATTATTAATTTGAAATTACAATTCCTACTAAAACATAGAGACCTATAACACCTTTTCTAATCAAGCCCCTCAGTCAGTTGCTGTTTTAGTAATAGTAATTTCAATAGAATAATCATAATTGCTCTGCCTATGCCATCATCTCCATTCATTGACTGACTATTAACATAATATTTGCTCTTTCAGCTTGTTTCGATGGCCCATCATAATGGACTGTTATCTGTTTATATTGCTATGTGTGTTACATTATCTGGCTGACTTTCCACAGCTAGCCTATAGGTTATGGGAAAGAAATTTGTTTGATTTAGAGATCAGGTTGTTATGGCAGTCTATTGAGGATATGCACGTTATTCATTTTAAGTCATGTCAAACTTTTCAACAAAAGGAGGTGAACTAGAGTCTGGTTTCAATAAAAATATTTTGTATGACATCAGTTACTATGAAATCAATTCTCATCTTCGCGCCGTAGGTCTATTGCTTCTAAGCGACCCTGTATCTAAGCATTTGGTAGTATATAAAAATAAATTGGGGCTTTCTCAATTTGGTGGCCGAGCAGAATGCCTCGATTCTTATGGCCATGTTTGATTCAGGGGTCAGAATAAATCAGTAATCTGTCAATGTGGGCGGGGTTGGAAAATGTAGTCTATTTTAATGTTTATCGATGTTTTGCGTTGTACTTGGGGATGTGGGCCTTGTCGATATTATAGCACTTGTAGCCTATCTTCCACAATAGGCCTATTCATAATAACAGGTCAGCTGTTAGCAGGAAAGAATATGATGTATTTGTGGGCGTTTCTGGTCTATCTACACTCGTAGTTCTTTGAGAAAGCTGTGCTGTTTTGTGTCATGGCTTTTAGGCATGCTAAAAACTATATATGTTGATATGTGTTGCCTAAAAGTAAAATAAAAAAACAAAACATGATTTGCTTTTCTCAACTCAGCAATGATGACAGTTTATGTCATTTTACTTTCCTGGTTTCTGTCCCATTGTGCTGACAAACTGGTGCTGCTAGCAGTGACTACCTTTATTGATATGTGAAATACACCGATAGACCTGCAGCCCTCCCCACGTCCCCAGCGTGTCATTCCTGCAGCCTACATTCTAGAAAACACCTGGGCTTTATGACACGGATCCAAAGCACAGATGGATACAATATAAATACATAACACACAAAACACAAGGTTAGCATCAGAGTGTGACGATCTAGATTTGACCACACTGATGTGATGTTTTTTTTCTTTTGACTTCAAATATAAAATCTGGTCATATAAGAATCTGATCTGCCTAATCCATAAATTCTCAGTCTGCACTGAAATGAATTCCCAGTTTCTCT
>OMKK01087878.1:0-12369 GCA_900302305.1 Polymixia japonica
CCGCATCTTCCCTCTCATCCTCCCCTCCAGGAGCCAGATGGAAGCGTTATTGCCTGGAGACAATTACCTTGACAGACATGATTTATCTTCCAATAATCCCAATCGCTGGCATCACGCCCGATCCCCTCCTTTGTTCCCCGTCCGCTTACCTCTGTCCATTACATTACACCCATGCGCTTTCCATGTCTTTCTACCCTTCTTTCTCAATCTCCCGGTCTCTCTCCGTCGTTCTGCTTGCTACCTTCTAGTAGTTTCCGCAAATTCTGCTCGGTGGGTGAGAAGCGACTAGGAGAGAACGGGCTCGGTCTCAATCTAATCTGATGAGAACACACTTTCTCACGCAAGCGCTTTCAGACATTTATTTAAACGCGAGGGCCGCTCGAATGTGAACATTTATTGCTGACATGACCGCGTTGTTGGCACATCGAATGAACCCTTTTCGTTCCCATCGCAATGTTCTGAAATGGCGTGACGGCAGTCGAACTTTTTCGACAGACGACAGCTTTATCCGTTGGGCCGACCCAAATGCTACCAGCTGTCTGCCCTCCTGTCCTTCTCTTTGGCCTTTGTTTTTATCCTGTTGTTCGCTGCAGGTCACACTTATGGTGTGTGTGTGTGTGTGTGTGTGTGTGTGTGTCGGTGTGCCTGCCGGTCTACTCCCCCGTTTCTCAGGCGTTTCTGTCTGTTTGCCTCTCTGCCTTCGATTCATTCTGTCCGTGCGAATGTCGCTGCACTGTTCAGGAGAGCAGGCGATAAGGGGGGAGAGGAGCTGTCTGACTAAGCAGTCTGCCACAACAGAGTAAACGAGGTTTCATCTAGCTAATGTTGTAAACAAGCAGAGGTGAGACTCTCGCTCTGTCACAGCCTCACCTGACAAATACGTTAACACTCAAAGCAAAGCTGTTGGCGCGGGTGGCGGCGACGCGCGCTAGCTGATGTCGACTTTAAAAAGGACGGCAGGCGGGAATGATTCCTTCAGGCCTCACAAGTTTCCACACCTTGATGAGATCCAAAAAAAAAAAAAAAAAAAAAAAAATCAACCCCCGAGACTCTTCTTACCCAGAAAGGTCATTGTCTATGACCATCTTCTGCAGGCCTGTTGAGATGCTACAGCTGGCCACAGCGGGAGGGGAGCCCATATGTTCTGAGGACTGTCCAGGAGTCATCTGAATGCTGCTCGGGTTGGACAGAGCTGTATTTACCTCCCGTAGGATCCTTGGCAGAGGACCCAGCTTGGAGGCCGAGCTCTGGGGAACGACACACAAACAGGTTCAAGTAAAGAGGAATATTACGCCGGATGACTTCAAGTTAGGACATTCATTTGGATTCCATTTATATGTTGTTTTTTTTAATCTTATTTCCTATTTGTTCTGCTGTTCCGGTCCATGAATTCCCCCCCCCCCAATTGCAGAGTAATAATTGCTCTCATTCAGAGAGGGCGTTCTGAATAATGAAATAAGCAGGTTGGGATGGACTGAGTGTCAGCCAGACTCAGTGTGAATTCAGAATTATTGAAACACCAGTTCTCTGAGAGGTGGATGTATGACTGCACTATTAAGGGAAAAAAATACCATGGATCTACCCTTCAACTAATTATTACCAGCTTCCCATCTGCCACACTAGCTAATGCAAGTGTCCATGTAAATCCATTAACATGCCTCATCCTGCCTCAAAGCTTCACGCCGGTCGCCTGCAGCTCATGGTTTATGTAATACAATAATACATTATTGATTGTTGTACGGTAAACATCCTAATGTAGTCTGTACATGATTAAAATCCTGAGGCTACTGCATTAAAGAGTAGTCTTTAGACTTTGACCATTAGAGTCGCTATTGGCATGTCCCTAATGAAACACATCTATAAATATCCTATTTCATATCCTATGAAATGTTTAAAATTTTCCCAAACTTTTTTTCCCCAATGTCTTTGTATTTTTCAGTTACATTGTTTTACTTGATTCCAGGTTGTATATATTTCCACAATTCTTAAACTCAATAATTCTGTAATCCCAGTTTTGTTGTGTTGGTCAATATATCTAACAGGTATCCAACAGTGTCTGTCAATGTTTATTTTATCAAGTAAAATTTACTTTATTCATCATGTCGATGTGGCTGGAAGCGTTTTAAATAATTTTGATCTAAAACTAGGCCAAAACATTTTGTCAATCATAAAGCGTAGAGGCAACATTGGGATTTATCTAAAAGACTGTTAGATGAAAGCCAAACTTTCACACACAAAATATGCAAAAGGCAGGGGATCATTGCCCAATTCTGGATGATTTGTGCATGATTGATTACTGAACAAGCGTGTCAAAATGATTATGTAGTGTGAAACACTTACTGCTCTTTGAAAGGTGAAAACGCACTACGGCATATCTAGGCTAACTGTCACCACCGCCGATACGCACTACAATTTCAGGATACATTTCATCTTAACGCCAGCGGGAAAAACACGGCTCGGTGATGGAAATATTCCATCGTGTCTAAATAGCTCCAATTTACTTCCAAACAAGTTTTTTTTTTGCCAATACAAGAGAAAAGCCTAGGAGCCTGACAACGCAGCGTGCTATCTATAGTTACCTGTTCCATCTGGAACACCACCTCGGAGAGGAGGGAGTGCAAGGTGGAGAGCTCCCTGCCCAGGTCGATGTAGCCCTCGAAGCCCGCTGTGTTGGAAATTGTCTCTGGGTTGGAGATCTCGAGCAAGAAGCGCTGCATATTGGTCCACTCGTGCTCCAGGAACTGGTTCATGAAAGACATGTACTCTTCTTTACTGCCAAACCTGGAGGCGCAAACATGCAAGTGATGTGGAAAGTGAAATTCAGAAATGTTTTATTTTGTTGATATTTAGTGCGTGTGCTGTGCATTGCTCTGTTGAACGCACAATTCGGGCGCAACTGACCCACAATAAAAACATATATGACACGGGGTGTGGCTGCACGGCCCCTCAGTTCAGACACGAAGGTACACACACACACACACACACACTCACTTGGTGAAGTTGGCCAGGTTTTGGGTAACTTTAGCGATGAGTGTGAGCGTGCGTGCAGTGCGGTCATCTGGATACTCCTGCATCAGGTTGAAGAGTGAGGGGGACATGATGGCCGGACACAGAAAACGCAGGAACAAGGATGCGCTGATCAAACGCTCGCTAATGTCCGGTCGCCCCCGGTTACTGCATTCCTGCCGCCATGATGCGAATACCTCCTTCAGTTCTCGTGGAAAAACACTGGCCAAGGCGGAGGGGAGAGGAATTCATATAGTCATTTATTCAAGGGAACAGCCTTTTGTCTTCATTGGATAATAATTTCAAGGTCGTTGGAGGACAGATACTTTGTCTTTATCAAGATATTGACAGTTATGACACAACACAACATCTTCTGCCTACTATCAATTAAAGCAGCGCTCATTCCCTCTAGTTGTTTATATTTCTTTGTGGTAGATGTGACAGAATGTGTCATGTAAATATGAATTTCAAATGTATTTTGAAGATGAAAGTTGCTTGTTTACATTTGTATTTGCATTTGTAAAATTGCTAAAAAGGTATTTGCCATTCATAACTAACCCCTAACCTTGAAGAATATTTCTGTATAATCTCACAATGAACTAAAACGCATTACATATTTGCAACACAAAAACATAAATGAATGGCTCCCCCTCCATAGCATGGTCTGTTCCAGTGTTTACCAGTAGGAGTTGATGATTTTGCAAAATGCCAGCTCGCAGCACATCTTCAGGTTGCTCTGGTGTTCTGGCAGGTCACCAGAGGAACACTTGGATGCATCCACTTCACAGTTCTCATCTGACTCATACAGAGCCTTGATGAACTCGCCTGAAACGAGAGAGAGGCAGGTAAAGTTGAAAAGACAGCAATCTTGATGGTGCATCCAACACATCTAGCGAGACACAAGCAGAAGGTATCCGGAGGTCATTTATCTGCTTGTCTTCACAGAGGTGATTTGGTGAGAAGGCAGAATCCCACTAGGTCGCTGCATGAGAACAACATGACATGTTAGGCCCCCAGGGGGCAGTCTATGATACTGACCCTCACATACTAGTAAGGCTGAATTCTAACAACAAACTGTCCATCGACCGTGAATGTCTCCACTGAGGGGACCCTAACCACAAACTATAACTGGAAATTACCTTCAGTGGCCGATGGCCAGTGATAATGTACAGTATGACTAAATGCAAGAACTTTGAAAGAGCCAGAACAATCTCCCATGCCGGGGTTAGGTAACACCCTATTAAATTAACTGCTATTCCCCATTTCGTTCTATTCACCGGGGAAGATAAACAGCCCATGAACATCGGTAGGAAAAATGATCTCTTATCATTGAGCACCTCCAAAGTAATGACCTTGCCTCTACCTCGGCTCATCAAAGGCAATCTCTGAGTCTCAATAGTCTCTCTGAGAGTCAATAGTCCATAAAGAAAAAACATCTTTAGTTTGGCACACAATAAGAGGTTGTTATTTCCCTTTGTTAAGTATCATTGAGACGGGGACAGGAGGGTGTCTGTGGTCCCTGGCGGTCTGCAGGGAGGTTTGGCTGTCCTTGTGTCCACTCCGACAGCAGCCACAGTCTGCCATCCACAGAGACGCCTTCAGTAGTTAGTCAAGCAGGCTTCAAATGGCATTAGTTCCATCAAAAACAATCCATGCATTATTCAGCAGTCCTCAAAAATCAAAAATCCAGATGCAACCCTGAGAGACATCAACATGCGCGCACACAAAAGCAAGAGATGGACTCGCGCAGAAGTATGCGCCCGCAGGCCTAAACGTACACTAATAGGTTGTACAACGTGCGCACACACAAACGCGGCCCCCACACGCAGAGCGTCGATATTAGCACAATACAGAGATGGAGGTGAGAGAGAGAGAGAGAGAGAGAGAGAGAGAGAGAGAGGAAGAAAGGCTGTGTCCTGTTCTTTAGATAAAACTGCTGCTGTGCACATTTCTAAAAAAGGCAGGGAGAAGAGATAAATACATAAACATACAGGGGATTATTGCGGGGACTGAAGACAAACAGAAACCTACACTTGGTCTGACCTTGTAGAAGACAAACTAGAGAAAGACAATGTACACAGTCAACAGTCAAACAATCACTGCCTAATATTTATTGTTCTATAAATTTGATCCTTTCAGTGTTGCATGTTTGCACTTGGGAAATTTAATTAAACCGTGGGTCAATTAAATTGTTTTGGCTCATATTAAATTAAATAACTTAAATAACGACCAATCCACTGCCTCGACTCATGGGCCTGGACTCAAAAACGCGATTTTATGGCGAGTCAATGAATAAAGATGTTGAAATAAGTACAAGAGTACAAGAAAGTACTTGAAAAAGTACAAGAAAAACAATTAATAGATGGATAATTAGAAAAAAATAACAGGTTTAATTTAGGTGCAGTGAAAATTTCTTTGGGGCCAGAAGATACTGTATCTAACCTAATAAAGCAAATGTTGGATCCTGCCGAGTAATCAAAAAATATGACAGGCCAGCAATTAAAAAGGCACGGAAGGGGAGATTTTTCAGGGAGAGTCAACGAAAGTCAGGGGAAGTACTGAGGAAAGTGACCGAGGGGGAGAGGACTAAAGCATTTCATCCCTGATGCCATCAGTGTTTGCTGACGTCTACACTAGGGTTGGGCGACCGGATGAATACATTGGGGATCTGCTTTACGCTTTATTTGCTTTAAAGCCTTCCTCAGGTGCACTTGTTTCGCCCTAACTGCGTTTCCCCATTTGAGCGTCTGGCACTCCCCGATTCCTACATGGAATGCACTGCGACCTGTGTTTATCAGTTGTGTTTTGTTTAACACGGCATACAGTCGCAGCGGTAATTTAAAAAGGCGCTAGCCCAGAGTTCCGCTACCGTTGAAAATATGGTTGCTCGCCAAATGACTGCTGTTTACTGCTGTCCTGTTGCGTGACATAACCCCCTCCCCCACCCCTCGGACAAATACATCAGCAAACAACGATTTCTGTGACTTGATTGACAATGATTGATTGACGGGGGATGTACGCTATCGCCCAACTCTACTCTACATTGCACTGACCTCAATTTTGTGATATTGCCATTAACTAGGGGTGATAGTGTTTGTCAGGTCTGAACCTGAGATCCTATGAGAGAGAGAAGGTACTGTAAGTCCTAGGGTTGGGTACTGTTCACATTTGAACCAATAGCAGTACTGGCACCGGTACCTGGAATTCAGTACCCAACGGTACCATTACTCTCTCTGTAATTACAAAAATTTAATTTGTATTATGTATTAGTATGTAATACAGTAAGCCTATGCATGTATTTGTGTGTGTGTGTCTGTGCGGACCTGGACAAAGTGACGGTTCTATCCAGACCCGTCACCAATTTCTGATAAATTAATGACAATAAATATTAATGTTCACGGAGCGTTATTTTATTCTGACAGTCGCGGCTATAGACAGCGGGTGCAGCTAATCCAGTTAATACGGTAATAGCTTCACTCAATTGAGCCAATCAAATTGACTGTTTACCCTGCATGGCCAGTTCACTAGAGAGAGCAAGAGAGAGTAGTGAGAGTGATGACAGCATGGCTTACTCCAAAAAAGGAAAGTTGATGCAGAAAAACAGAACTTTGAAAGATGAATGGATGGACCAATTTATGTAAAGTAAATCCTACTTTGAAAATTGACAATAAATATTGGTGAAACGACATGAAAATGTATGTTGTTGACTTTATTTTGATGGATGTAGGGGTAGGCTATAAGACGCAATTTAGACTTTATGAGGTTCGGACATTTGCTGGGAGGAACTTTTAGTAACTGGGCCTCATTGAATACACATGGTCATTCACTGTGCCATACTGTAATATTTCCCCGTAAATAGTATGCAATTCATGTAAGCTGCAGGGGTGACGTAGTCTCTCTCTCTCTAACGTATACTCTAGCCTACTCTCTCACCCAGGTGCGCTCTCAGGTACCGAAATTTGGCACCGATTGATTTAACGTGAATCGGTACTCAGTAGTACCGACGTAATTTGGTCAGTACCGTTAAAAGTAACGAGTTCGGTACCCAACCCTAGTAAGTCCACAGAGGTGAACGTGAAGACACGAGAGACAGAGAGAGAGACAGAGAGAGAGATGAAGGGCAAGAAGACAAGACAAAGAGAAACAGACAGGAGAGAAAGAGATTGAAGTGGGCCTCAACACAGGGGTGAGTGTAAAAACCTAAGGACCCAGCCGAAAAAGCATATAAACAGTATTGATTTTTTTTCCTTTTTAAGCCTCTGGGGAAGCGCAGCAGTGACAGCACATATTCACACACCCACACACAGTACCAGAGTTAGGAGGTGATTAGTTAAATGGAGAAATACTGCGAAAACACTATACAGTACTCGCAAAAAGTATCTTCAAGAGCGGAGGCACAAAAGATACAGCTTTACTTTTCTTCACAAAGGGGATCGATTTTGCCTTCTCTCAAAGGTAGCTCATACTGCCTTGCCTTCATCTCCCCCTTCCTTCGCCTCTCTCTCTCTCTCTCTCTCTCTCTCTCCCTCTCCCTCCCTCCCTCTCCCTCTCCTACTCACCGAGGGCATCCTGCAGGTACTTCTGGCCCACCAGTTTGAGGTACTCCTCTATAGCCTTCGTGGCCAGCGTGTTCTCCCTGAAGATCAGGTGCTCGTTTTCGCCGCACCGGTCCACCTCGGACATCATCAGGTCAGTGAGGAAGTCCTGTAGCCAAAGAGAATGAGTAAACAAACACACTGGGTCAGACTCCAAGTGTCATCATTCAAATCAAAAATTCTAGTTTTGTTACCATCACTCATATCAATCATCCTCACAATGATTCAACCTAGTCCTGTCTAATGAATTACTCTGCATTCCCCGTTATACTGAATGGACATTCCAGTGTTGGTGCTGACATTTCGTGGAAAAAATAAGTTCCGGCAGAGGAAGTGACATATTTTGCGTAAACTGACTTCGCTGCAGTAGCTACAACGGCTGAAAAACTGAAGAAATGCAAGTGCTATCTTCAGAAACTGAACGTGCAACTATTCCAAAGAAACAAGTCGACAGTCTGAGGAAGGAAAACCTTTTTAAAAAAGAGAGCGACCAGTGGCACGGACAAACATGATTCCCAACTGAACTCTGGGAATTGTCGTTCAAACAATATGGCTAGGGCTGAAGATTAATCGATTTCAAATCAAAATTGCGATTTGAAACAATGTGATTAGCAAATCGTTTTACAAATTCATTATATATATTGTGCAGTCAAATGAGGCAGACGCTCCGTTGCATTTGGGATTCTTTTGGATGCGATGCACGTCTATTAGTTTGACTAATGTTGAAGATGATATGTTTCTATTTTTTGTCTATGAATTTGTCTCTGCAAATAAAGATTGCTTGCTTGACTGATCCATTGATTGATGCAGTTTGATATGGTTCTATTACAAATGGGATTCACATGGGATCCAGAAGGGATTATGATTGAAATACTGAATCCTGCCAAATTTTCAACACCAAAACAGTAATGTGAATCACTGAGGACGCAAATCACGCAACATCTGTCATAAAAATCGCAATTAGATATTTCCCCCAAATCATTTAGCCCTAACTATGGCTATGAACAGTTATGGATTATCACTTTAAACGGTACAAACAAGAAAACCTCAACCTAACAGTTAAACTTTCCTTGCCATCTCTTTAGTCCACTAGGATGCTCTGAATGACTTGGACAAGAACGCGTTCAGTCGCTACTTGCATTTAAAGCAGGAATAAATCTATTTCACAATTCCCGATACGTCTCACAAATGAGATAACTCGTTTGAGTGAGGAGTTTCATTTAACTCTACAGTACCTAAAAGTCTCTTCACAGAAATACCTCCTCCAATTGCAATGCTGACAAAAGAATGATCCCGAGATCTGAGAGCTGTTTGAGCTCTACGGTATTTATCCCTGGGTGTAGCAGTGCGTGTAGCAGTGCAGGCAGAGCTGAGTGAAGAGGTGTATGTGTGACTAATTGGTAAGCATGGGAACTAGAACAGGAAGCATGGTTCTGCCCATGTGGTGCTTGTCAAGAATCAAACCAATCTTCCTCGCCGAAACGGTTATCTTAACAGTTGCGTTCTTAAAGCAACGCGTTCAGTAATAAATTAGTTAGATTCTGTTCCTTCGTTTTTTTTGGATTTGTACAAATATTTGTGTGTTGTTGACAACCGACGCCCAAGAACTGTAGGCTGTCATAACTGATGCTCCTACAACATCAACAACTCTATCTCCTGTGTTAAATTCCATAAACATGCGCAATACAAATGCATATACAGTACCAGTCAAACGTTTGGACACACTTTCTCATTCAGATACATGGGAAAGTGTGTCCAAACTTTTGACTGGTACTGTACATATACGTAAATCTATATTTATTCATATTTATTCTAATTAGAGTGTACATACCTCATACCCAGTTCATAGCCTTAGCCCTCCCATTGCCTCCAGCTCTTCATAGTCACATCATTTTTTGTTATAGTTTTCTAATAACTGTGTAAATATTGTTATTTCATAGCCCGTATTACTGTAGCTCTTCTTGTTAATACTTGTTAACACTTTGCTTATATTGTGTTGATTGATTATGCCCTTCATGCACCAACCTCACCAAGTCACTTTCCTTGTATGTGCAAATGTACTCGGCAATAAAAGGAATTCCGATTCTAATAATCAACTGAACATGAACAACACGCGGAGAAAAAAACAAATAACTCCTACAAAATGAAATTCCGGAACGCTGCGAGAGAACTGAGGATAGAGCCATCTCCAGCTGAACCCTGTTTAGTTCTTCTCAACAAATTTCTGGGTGCATTCTCTGAAGTCCCATGGCATCTTGTTAGGCTGATGGAACCAGCCTTACAGTCGGGTATAAGAGAGGGAAGTGACAGATGTACAGAGGGGGAGAGGAAAGGAGAGGAGGACGAGACGAGAACAGTGGTCTTTAAAGAGCGGAGGAAGAGACAGCCACGAGGAGACACAGCCTCCCAGACAGTCTCTGCGGCTGCTGCTGAAGCCTGTTATCCAGCTAATCAAAGACGCGCCACAGGGAGCCAATCGCCCACTGATGTGGAGCAAAAGAAGCCTTTTTGTTAACACGTATGCATATTCCACGCACACACACCTCCGGTGGACATTAATGTGTGCATGGGTGCTTTTGGGTACGTGTGCGCCTGGTCTGCTATTTAGACAGACAGTCATACAGAGAGATAGACAGAGAAACAGAGAGACAGGCAGACAAACAGACAGACGGACAGACAAAGCAAACGATGAGTCATCCCCACATACGTTGTGTCTTTGTTGGCTCCTTCTGGTCTACAAATGTACGTCTTCAGAAAGCACTACGGTGCCTCCTCTGGCCCATTCTCCACAGCAGCTTGGATCAGAATGAACGACTGATTTGATAAAAACATCCCTACTTGTACATTTATGGAGAGAAATGCAGTAGGGAAGCAGACCTCCACTCTGGCCTGAGATATCGATTGAAAAGAAACGTACTCTATGGCTACGTTCACATTAGCATCTTTGTGCTCAACAACCATGGTTATCAACTGGAGTTGCTCATGTTCTGTGTCCGTACAAACATGCACATTTTGAATGCTTGCCTGTAACGGGGGGGTTCAGGAATCCCCAAGAAAATGTTGTTATTTAACAAAAAACTATGCATTTTCACATCATTTTGGACCATTATCATTAACATATTTGTAAAAAAAGAACATCAGGCTTTGATTAACAATATGATTTATTTAAATTAATTATCAACGTATAATATAAACAAAGGCATTTATTGGCAGATGTCACAGCCTTCTTTGGAGCATTTGACCCTCCTGTTCCTGTTGGCCTTGTAAAACCTCCTAACGCAGACGAACGATGTATAGCTTTCCAGATGCGTGATTATTTACACGTAACGTTAACCTACCGTTAGTTATTTTTAGCTCGACATAATTCAGCCCAGCACGCAATAGAGAGCTGCCGCTTCAAGAATACGAAGTTGCTAGGAGTGGCACGTGCCTAGTAAAACAGATACACTGTCGCAAGCTAGCTTGACAGACTGACAGGCAAAATGTTTTTATTAGGTAGATTCTTTAGCTTGAGTTAAAGTTAAAGTTAAAGTCCCACTGATTGTCACACACCTAAGTGTGAAATTTGTCCTCCGCATTTGACCCATCCCCTGAGGGAGCGGTGAGCGGCAGCGTGCGCCGCGCTCGGGAATCATTGGTGATCTAACCCCCCAAGTCCAACCCTTTAGATGCTGAGTGCCAAGCAAGGAGGCAATGGGTCCCATTTTTTTATGGTCTTTGGTATGACCCGACCGGGGCGCGAACCCACGATCTCCCAGTCCCAAGGCGGACACTCTACCACTAGGCCAAGAGCTGCATATTATTACTTTTTTTTTCATATTTCAGCATTCAGCTTGGGCGCTGTGCAAAAACTCTTAGGCGCTGCACCTAAGTCTTATAATGGCAGGGGAAACACTGTTCACTCTGAACGTAAATGTCGCATTTCAAATATCACGCAAGTGTAAACGCGATCTCCGATGTAAACGAACACGGAGGCGGCCATTCAAGTTTTGCGCATGTCTGCTGAAAGAAGCCGGAGAACGTGTGCGTTTCCGCATCGGATCCAGCAGAGAGTGCAGCAAGCTAGGCAGTTTTTTTTATCAACCATACTCAACGTCGCTCCTTCTACGTGCACTCGCGGTTGAACATGCAGTCTGGGTTATGACTTGGATTGTCCCCGGGGAATGGCAGTAGAACGATGGTAATAGAATGTTCCGGAAGCGTTAATCACAGCGCATCAACTACCAGTTGTCAACTCCCGTTCCCGTCCACACAGGCACAGCCGAGCTCATCTGCGCAGGAACAAGAGTCGACTTCGCTTGTCGCTACCAGCTTCGAGCGGGACTCGTTACTTCTAGCTGTCTCTCTTGTTCATATTAAATGCTAAAACGAGGAGTGAAAATCGTCAAATCGGAAGAATTTATTTAGGTTAGCTACAGCATATTTGATTTATTGTTACAAAGGTATTGTTTGCCTTTTTCTCTGTAACCTGCTTTGTCATAGCAGTGAATCTTCCTTACTAATACTTTGTCCATCATCATTCATCAAACCATACCGTGTTAAGACCTCACTAGACAGAGCTCTCGGTAATTAGGAATAAGGCATTAAACTGAGTTCAGTACACATACACGCACGCGCACACACATGCACACACACGCCTGGGGAAATCTGACCTTTTGTGGTATATGGGCAGCCATCCAATCATTAGAATGGGGTTCTTCGTTTTTTTTATTGGGAGAAAATGTCATCCCAATTATGATCTCTTCTCTAACCTCGAACCCTCTGTCCC
>OMKK01087896.1:0-13893 GCA_900302305.1 Polymixia japonica
CTAACGCTAACCCTAACCCTAACGCTAACCCTAACGCTAACACTAACACTAACCCTAACACTAACGCTAACCCTAACGCTAACCCTAACGCTAACCCTAACCCTAACGCTAACGCTAACCCTAACGCTAACCCTAACCCTAACGCTAACCCTAACCCTAACGCTAACGCTAACCCTAACCCTAACGCTAACCCTAACGCTAACCCTAACCCTAACCCTAACGCTAACGCTAACGCTAACCCTAACCCTAACCCTAACGCTAACCCTAACCCTAACGCTAACGCTAACCCTAACCCTAACACTAACCCTAACACTAACGCTAACCCTAACGCTAACCCTAACCCTAACCCTAACGCTAACGCTAACCCTAACGCTAGCGGCAAAACCTAGACTCCTTGAAAAATCCCCTCTATTTGCACTGATGCATTGATCCCCTCTATTTGCATGCTTTTTTTGCACTCTCTAATATTTTGATCATCTTACAATAAGTCAGTTAAAGCTGACACATATCATGTCGGCTGTGTAGGATTACATGTATAACTCCATACATGACTCTGTGTCATGGATGAACATTTAAACAGTTATCAAATCACAAATCACGTACACTTGCACACTAACATTTACTGCACAAGGATTTACTATATGATACTTCAGTACCTACTGTGGTGTGGTCCTACGTGAAATGCAATTGTGAGGGTAGTGATGATTACAAAGCAATGTCAACTGTCTGGGTCCAGCTCTTGATAAGATGTGCGATCCAAACTCTTAAGCAACTGGGTGGCTTCTTTCGGGGATGTGATTATTTACTGGAGAGTGCTAGAATATCCTTCCAGTGTTTGTGGAGAATGGTACCAGCACAGCACAGACTGAGGAATCTGGCACGGACAGATGCTGAGCCCAGGCTTGGCTGGTAGCGATTGGGGAATGTAGGCTACAGAAGAACACATGGTGGAGGTAGCAGGGGTCTCAGCGGAGGCAGACAGATGGGCATGGATCAGACATCTCAGGCTTCCCCTGGAAGCTGGCCAACACCGCCAGGTTACAGAGTGAGGCGTCCCCCTCCGCAGTTCAGACCCAGGTGGTTCCATGTTTGACCTCACTTCTCCATTCATCTCTGGCTCTGTACTCAGTACTCACTGTGTACTGCATCTACGGTACCTGGACCCTGGAGAAGCAGGACTGTGGTCCCTGCAGAGAACAGAGACCTGGTTTTTCCCACTTCCAGAAAGCTAGTTGATCCATTTTTTTAAATTTTGTATTGATGTATGAACCACTATAAAATTCAATGGATGTACATGCTGTAAATACCAGCACTTATTACGTGTAATGGCTGGATTGGAAGATAATTGGAAAAAGTCAAAAGTTCAAATGATGATTAAATCCTATAATGAGTCTGTAAAGTAAATATTCCCCGTCTACGTATAATGTGAAATGATGAGAGACGGGGTAATGTAGGAGCGACCCCAAGGTTGTATTGAATAAGAGTACAGTTATACAGGCGCTTGTATTATTTATTGAAGGGCAGTAAACACATGTTGTGTATTACCCAGATGGCCCCTTGTAAATCCATGCTCAGTGTATTTGACAAATATGACTCTTGATAAAGCGTCTCCCATAGAGACAAACAAGTTTTCAAATCAAACGATGCCTACGTTTAAACTGTACGGTAACACGTACAGTACAGTCATGTATTTGTTGTCATAAACTTTAAAGAGCCTCAGTAGTCTTTTATTTTACAGTGGATCTGGGAATTTTAATTCAGATCCCCGAAGGAGAATACGTAGGTGTTTGGTTTCAAATATGGTTTCAGTCAGGATTAATGAGGATATCTCACTTGCACTTTTATGATTATATTATAAATGGTCTCAATTACAATGAGAAGTCAATCTTCAATAAAAGCTGTAGGGCAGCAAACAGTACAGTGAAATATTGGTATTTAGAAAAAAATAGGCCTAATACCGCAAAACAGTCTTTGGTTTCTTTAACAATGAAGTTATGCTTCATGTTTCATACTGTGTATCTACAGTACAGCGAGTTTTGTTATAATCCAATCCAACCTAATCTTCAAAAAAATTATGAACAATACTCTTAATATTAGTGAACGTATGGTATGCTGTGAAAATTACTGCTGTATAATAAATCAAACAAAATCTCTCTCGGACATTCTGCTATATACGGTACGAGGAGAGATACAACCCCTGGGCTTCCATCTTAGCCCAAGGTAAGACTAATGACTTGCTGGCTCGAGTGGTCTGAGCCTTACTCTGGCCCTTCCCTCCGGCTTGCAGCTGCTCCTGAGCTCTGATCCAATCAGGTGAGGAGTTATGTTATCTGCTGTGTGTTCTGCTGTTCTGCCAGCCACCTGCACAGGCCAGATCACCAGGGGCTGGAGCCCGGGGAGCAGGAACCGGCCTTCATACGTTCTCCACACATATCCTCACACCGGTTCCTCCAGGATAAGCTCTTAGCTGAGTTCCTAACATGAGACTTTAAAATTTCCTTCCACTTAAGAGGATCAGCCTGAGTGCACTACAATCTAGACAATTTGGACTGTATTGCTCTGACGTTCAGCTATAAAAGAAAGTGGATGACACAGTAAATGAAACAAATAATAAATTACTGAAGTTTTGCTCTCATACCTTTAACATACACACACACACACACACACACACACACACACACACACACAAACACACACACACTGTGTATAAACGTAATCTTAAACAAAATATTTTGCATTGCAGTGCAACATGTTCCTGTCAAACCTTGAGTACAATGAATCATCACGAGGATCATAATCACTGTCGTTTGCACTGTGGACATAAATGTGGAATAAATACTTACAAATAAAAGGATTATACAGCAACACTGCCAGCTGGAGGTTATTTTCCAGAATCGTGACCTCACTGACATTGATCTTCTCTTCATGAGAGCTAAAACTGGCAAACAGGTAACACTTATCAGATGTTTGGAACAGATTATCTGCTTTCTTTGTACAACTGACCTGGATTCTCCTGCTAATGTTATGATACCCCAGAGTCACGTATATTTGCTTGGTCTCTATCCATGCATAAGTTTGAGGGATTTTGTTCATTTTTGTGTCTTAAGAATGTCTTGCGACTATAAATCACCATTACCCATGAAAGCAAAGCAAGTATATATCATGCATTCGTATTACACAATGAAAGAGAGAACAGAGGTGCATAAAACCTGGTAGAAACAGACTGAGGCATTTCATTTTCATTTTAAGGCAAATGACATATGTACATATCTAGATATTTAGAGCTTCCTCTGACCACAAAGTAACAGGTACATGTAGCTACTGTAATGTATTGTTACATCTGTTAATCCAATCCTTGAATCTGGAGTTTGTAAAGCGGTAGAGACCAAGTCAACACAGCAGGTCTGCTACTCTCATCATACACACATCTCATGATCTCATCGCTCATTCATAGTCTATTCAATTGTTGAATTGAATTGCTATTTATTTTAAACAGACTTGTAAATCTGGGTTATATGATGAACCAAAACAGGCCTATTTACCTGGTGTTTACCTTATTAAAAAAAAATAAAAGATAAGATTAAAAAGGACTGTTTTGTTGTGAAAATCAAATCAAATGCTTTCCTCCAAGAACGTGGGAGTTACATCTCATTGATAAGGTAATGATGTATGCCTTGGGTCAGGCCAGGGGATGGCGATAATGATGATAGCCATTTAACATATTTACTGGCATACACTGGATTACCATCTGCAATTTTATGGTTGATTTAGAATCACTTCACCCTCTCTTTATAGCTGGGACTTCACAATCAAATGTGCATCAACCATCGTTTCATTATCTCATGTTTGCTGAGCCAGCAGAGCTGGGTTTATTGCCGTAGAAGATATTTCATTACAAACTGATACAATTGCTTTTTTTATCTAAATCTATTTTCAAAGGAAAGCGTCCGTTCTCTGCTGGCTGTTAGTCCAGGCCACATGACTGCCAAGCCTCTGCCTCTCTGTTGCATAACGTCTGCAAGGCTGTTAGAGGTTTGAGGAGGGATGAAGGATGGAGAGACGAATAAATACCCCTCCACCCCGTCTCTTATTATTCCTCCCATTTCCCCCCCGCAAATCAATTTGCTTTGTTAAAAATATTTTTCATTTAGAATAAAAACAAAATAACAATACAAAAGAATTCTCCTTTCATAAACTGTCATATCTTGGTGTATCTTTGACTTCAGAGAAAAAGATGATTTTTCATAATCAACGCTACTTTTTACATAAATACATAAATGAAATGTGTGTGACAAACATGACGTTTAATCTCAACCCTTTAGTTAGTTGTGTGCAGTACATCTCCACCAGGCGTAAAGATTTAAGATTTAGACTTACGCTCATATTCTACTGTAGCTAAAGGAGAATATTTCCAGTTGAAGTTTTCAGATGAATGATTTGTCAAATCTCATTAACCATAGATCTAACATTTATATTTGCACATTAAACAAAGCAGAGGTGGTGTTGTGGGTGGTATACAACATTCACATCCACACTGACTGCTTTGACTGTTGTTTTCCATCTTAAAGTTCTCACTTGGTTGCTGGTAGTTTGACATATGTGAGAAATCTTTGAGTGTTATAACTGATACTGATAAGGTTGATTAGCGTGTTGATATCTCATGGCTTCCATCTACAGTAGCAGACAATATTCCCCAAACCAACTGGCAGTGATGTATGACACACTGCCAACTTAATACCTTTGCCAGCTGTCAAGTAATGAGCAATCTGCAGCATGTGATTGTTTTGAAATTAAGTAAAGAAATATTTTTTACTCGGGAAAGGAATATTTGAGTATGCAGATGGGCACCACAAACAGTATGTGGCCAGATGGCAATCCAACTGAGAGCAAAAGTCTTTGGCAATAGTAAAAGTTTTGTTTACTATCTTATGAAGATTATCTTAATATTTACTTATGAAAGATAATACAATTGTGCATAAAAATGCAAGGCCTGCAATAAAAACATAAACGTGATCTAATAATTAATTAGATGAAGTATTGATAATAACTGGAAACTTCTGAGATGATGTAATAAAAGACTTATCAGGATTTGTACCAACATGATTAGAGTAACATTAACAATCTAAACATCACATATCCAGAATATCACACTATACACTTTGTATTGCTTGGTTTGATGGGCTCTTACTTACAGTTATTACATAATCATTGTGTGTTCGCATCGAGACACTACAGTAAATTTACAAGGCACTCATTCAAATTATTATTTTTTTTTAAAGCAGGGAAAATCTATTGATGTTATTCCTGTTAGTTGTTAGAACTATTATCATAAAATCCAGCCCGCAATGCTCTAAAATCATGATCTTACCACTGGGACTCGAGCATTATGGATGGTGTGTCAGATCAAGGTCATTTGCTGTGATAATCCTCAGTCCTTGTACAGGATTACGACTGTATCCTCTCCAAGATTGTTATCGCTGAGGCAAAGAAAAAACAAGACACTACCAAACAAACTGAATTCTTTGAATAATGTAAAGTATGTAAACTAAACTAAAACTAAAAAAACTAAAGTATGTAGTGTTAATATTTTTATAAGCCGGGGTTATATGAAGTCCCTGTGTAAACATGCATTACCGTTTACACATACATTCTACATTATAATCAATGTTATCAATCAATAATTAAATTAACAATTAAAGCCTATAGGATAATAACATTACTTTCCTGGATTAGTATAGATGCTCTCCCCAATGTAGAGAGAGATTGGGACTAAATTGTTTACTGATAAAGTCGTCAATGTCAAACTGTGTTCAGTGTCTGCCTTTTCCTAAACTGTTGCCATAAAACATTCTATTTAATTTGTTTTTTTAAAGAACTAACAAAACAAAGAACAGAGAAGCTGGATGACAACACACACAGAGGGAGTGTGACTTCACTCTGCTCATTATTCACTATATCTTTACATAGCAAATAGTTGTTTGCTGCTATATTAATGTTCAAAATATTGTATATATTACCTTTAAATGTAAGACCCCTGTCAATCTTTACAAAGACATCATTATGTCCAACAATTTCACCTACAGCTAATACATGTCTAAACTGTCTAAAACGTTCATTATACTGTATGTGAGCATGTAGCATTTAGAAAATGAAAGCAACAGACTGCACATGGACAGTGACACGAGTACTTCTATTCTCTGGAGCGACTGCTCACTGTGGCAGGCATCAGGAGACTGGCTCTGCGAGTCATTGTTGAAAAGATATCACAGCTCCATGATCTAGACCCTATCCTTGTAAAAACAATGCACATCTGTTAGCTGTTAAATTTTCTTGCCTCCCTCTGTCCGCCTTGGTAGTGATGTCTCCTTAGATGGTCCCTTAAAAACTCAAGCACTTTTAGAGGCAGAAAACATCTTGATAGTTATGTGAAGTTGTCAAGTTGCTTTAAAAACAGTTCACAATTGCCGAAAGACCAATCAACAGCATTGGAAAACCTAATTAATTTCCCTTATTTTCTTATGACTAAACAACTCGGGTCCTGTTTAATGTATTAGCATATACAATTATATATATATATCTGTGTTTCTTTTACTTTGGTGGTTATGGTATCTTATTGACAAAATAAGACTTACAAAACAATAATGGTGATCAGAATCTGTAACATGAGAGATTATATCCAGTAAAATGGCTATTTTGAGATGGTGAGGAAGAAGCAATGTTTTGTTAAACAAACATTTCAGAAACTGTAGAGAAACCTGGAATTTTGTGTTTTTAATAATGATGATGTTGATGATTAATGTTATTCAGGGTTGAATTTTTTCTTTTTTTTTTCTTTTGGGGGGTCGTTCGCAAATAGCGCGCATCACAACATCAATGAAAGACATACTGTATATTACATAGGAATGCAGTACACACACACACACACACACACACACACACACACACACGAGGGGTTGCTTCAGTGGTAAACTGAAGTCTGAAGTCAATTCACTATAAATGTTACTCAGCCCGGTTACAGTGTTGAATATACTGCAGCTAGGTAGGTTAGACTAGACTCAGCTTGTATGCTCTGGGAGACTTTTATTTAATCTTGTTTAAATATTAATCCCTGAATAAAAATGACATGGGATAAATAAGAGGATGATTGTTATATTTGTTGTTATATTTTTAGCGACCCCCTGACATTTAAACTTTTATTGTTTCAAGGGAGCCCAACTCCCACTGGCTCTCCTGTAAATCCAACCCTGATGTTATTATTATTGCTGTTGTTATGTATTTTCTGAAACAATAGAACCAAACTGGAACTGAACTAGAACTAAAACATTTTATTATAAGTATAATGTTTGTATGAATTGAGTGAAAATTGTTATTTTGCTAATTTATACTTTGTGCATTAAGAAGATAATTATTGAAGATAATTATAGAGTTGCAACATACCCCTTTTTCATTTAAATGCTAATTATGTATCATTATTTTCAGAACTGGGACCGCAATGTAGTTCATTTGGAATTAGGCATCTAATTGAGAAAGAAGGTCCACACTGGGACAATGCAATGGCTCTATTCAGTTTTGCCTATAAGTCTTTCATCAGCTTTCAATTTGATGAATGAGAGTGCAACTTGGGCTGTGTACTGTACTGTACGCTGGTGCACCAATAGTGTGACAAATGGCTTTGGGCCTAGCGACTACAAAGCATAGTAAACAGAGCTGGAGCTGCCTCCGCTTCAAACAGGCAAGCTTTCCACAGGGCTTACTCACATATCATTCATCTTCTTCATGGGTTGAATGAAATGTAGAAAACATGCAATAAGGATGGCTTATGATGGTTTATACCGTACACTGTAGGACAATGAAGGTTTTCCCAGTTGGTCTTTTGCCTCATCTCATAAGGGCCAGACAATAATAAATGCATGGCAATTTAGATCAGTGCCAATGGTTTCATTATGTTTAATCTAGCTAAATAACACATTTATTAAGTGTAATCAGTATCTATCTGATTGAAAGATAACTAATCACTGAGAGAGATACTAGTACTTATACTAGATACTTGTACTAGCCAAACTAAATTTAAATTGGAATTTGTGTCATTTGTATGGTGCTCTCTGTTGCCACACTATTAAGACATTGGGCTTTAGTTTCCGGACTGGATTTCTCTTGTGACTGTGCCCGTTTCCCGGCTCGCCATGACATCGCTTGACATGGGTGTCAATAAAAACCAGGTGGCGCAGTGCAAGTTTGGTGTCAAAGAAGGTGTTCTGCGGTAGCTTCGGGACTTCAACGCTTAGCGCACATGACCACAAACCCAGAATCACACACACACCTTTTATGTACAGTATGTTATTATTTCACTTTGACGTGAATCATTTAACTAATGACAACTGTAACAACTGTAATCATTAACTACATGGAGACAGAGCTTTCAATTCACCTAAAAGGATAATTGAATAGGCCTACAATGGTGATCACAACTATTAAAGGCTCCCTACTGTGTTCACAGAGAAAGGCTTGTCGTCATTTGTTTTCCATTTTCACAGACGTACAACCAATTTTGGTTTCACAAATATCAAACAACCTGATGCAATCATAATGTTTTCAAGTATATCCATATTTCTATTGTGTTCTGTTGGTAATGCAGTGATTGTTGAACTAAGAGGTTCCAGACTAATTCGCACTTGCAAATTGGACTCCCTAGTGTATGTAGTCTTCTGTTCTCTAGTGTCTCTCTGGGCTCTCTCTGTATCTCTATGTCTCTCTCTGTGTTCTTTGCCCTCTCTGTGTGTGTCTCTCTCTCTCTAGTCTCCCCGTGTTCCCTCTGTTACCCTCCAGGTTCTGTGTTCCCTTGTTTGTCCAGCAGTGGTCCTCAGAGTGTTCCCTGTCTAGTTGTAACTCTTTGTCTAGTCCTAGTCTGCCCCAGCTGTTTCTCGTTTGTAATCAACCCCATGTGTATATTAGTCTTGTTCCCCAGTCAGTCAGATCCTACATATCCCTGTTAGTTAGTGTTACCGGCCTTGAATTCCTGTGTTCAGATACCTGTCTTGTTACTTGTCTCCTACCTGCCTGCTGTGGCTCCTGTTTTACCTGTATGTATTTATTTTGGAAATTCTTCTAATAAACCTTTTTGTTCGAACATTGATCCTGCCTCAGCCTAGTTGTGTCCTGTGCTTGGGTTCACCTGACTTCACTGTAGCATAACAAATCAAATAAAAGGATCTTTGTGGAATACTATCCAAGCTTGCTCTTTATTTTTTCCTGTGTTTCTAAGACTTTCTACTCTCATTAAAACTGCCAAGCGATTCCCCAGTTCTGTTTGTAGGACATCGATGCCCTCCTAACTATCAGTAGCCTTCCTCCACTGCCTCCTACACTGACTTCCTCCTCGGAAAAGTCTATCAATCTCCTGTTGTCACGTAGACTTAATTGGTTCTTAATCTTTTCCCAACCACAACAGAAAACCTGAGGTTTCCTCTATTTTCCTTCTATGAACCCTAGTCTAGCGCAAATCTAGCACAGTTACCTTCCACTGGCGCAGTGACACTTTTGTTGGCCAGAAGTGGATTTCTCTCAGGAAATCTTCTGTTCAGATTCAAAAGTGAGGCCTTGCACCAGTCGACAAAGTCATTTAAAACTGGACCATGTTTGACTGTTAAAACCAGACCATCTTCGATTGCTCCAATAGGTTGACCAAGGTGGTGTCATCTGCAAACTTAATTACATGGTGACAACAGTCTGTGTATAAAATATATAGCAAGGGTGACAGCACACCGCCCTGTGGTGTGCCAATAGAGATAAAACGCACCTCTGACATGGTGTTGCCTACCCTACCCTTATCTGCCCACAAGGAAATCCAAAATACATGTGATTAGTTTGAGTGCAGTCCAATCAGCTTCCAGTCAGCCAGGATTAATGGGTGGATTGTATTAAATGCAAAAGAGAAATCTGCAAAGAGGACTTGTGCATGTGTTTTACAACCCTCCAGAGGCATATACAGACATTTTAAAAGCATTACAATGGTGTCCAGTGAGCGTTGAATGAGAGAGCAGAAAACCCCACAGTTGGACTGAGCAGTATTTTTACACCCTGCCTGATGTTATCGGGCCCTGGGCTCTTTCATGTGTTAGTGCTTTCAAACTCTCAAATCTCTTCAGAACATCTTCAGAACCTGTGGTGGGTCTAAGACAGACAGTATTGTGATCTTGGCAATGGATGAATACGCTTTAGGGATGGAGCCATAACTTAAGTCAATGGTTTTGTTTTTTCTTGTAGGGCAAGTGACATACTGAGAACAGGTAGACAGTGTGCGTTTGAGGGTACAATTATTAAAATCACCCATTATGAATTTGTGTGCAGCTGGGGAGATTTTATCAAATTCTTGGGTAATATTAAAAATAATATCTGCTGCTTTATCATTATTTGCTTTTGGATGGATGGATAATAGTGAGAGATTTTTGTGGGAACTCACAGGGAAGATAGGAGGGGCGCAGGGACACTGATAAGATTTCAATATCAGGGGTACAGATCTTCTTCCTCACCACAGTTGTTTTGCACCACCTGTCATCTATCACGAGGCCCTCGGCCTCCTCGCTCCTCGCCTGTAGTCGCTCCGCATCGCTCCACGCCTGGGATAGTAAATCCGTCTTGACAAACGTCGAGAGTCCGGCACAGTCTTGCTAAGCCGGGTTTCAGAAAAGGTGAGAACACAAGCTGCCCTGTGTTCGTACAAGTAGCGAGTGTTTGCGCAAAACTCGTCCACTTTTCCTTTAATCAGTTTAACGTTTGAGAAAATAATGGTTGGGAGCGGAACTTTTTTCCTCCCTCGAGGGTTTTGTTGCTCCCCTCCCTTCTTCCCTCTTTTCCTCTTGTGTCTATCATAAAAAGCGTTGCCTTGTAATCTCTGCCGGGATGTTTGCATCAGGCTGATTCCAATCTTTTCAGTAGGAGCTACGATGTGTTGCAGGAGGAACTATCTGCTGTAGTGTGTGAATCTGATTTGCCAGCTGGTTCACCTGCAATGTTGATTGCAAACAAAATAACACTTAACAATGAAACTAATCCCCGTACACTTGTTATGTTGCCTTGTAGTCCGATGCATGAACAAGCACGTCAACAATCAACTACCGGTGATTTGTAAAAACAAAACAACAAAGGAGACTCAGACAAACTGTGCTGGTGTAGCGTGATGTAATAAAGCCGAGAGGAGAGGGGATGACAGGAAGTGGAGATGCTCATGGACACTGGAAGGTACTGGACGCTCTCACTGGCTTCAGCCTGCAACACACAATATTTCATGGTTAATGTCAACGTCACAATGTAGAAGCACATTTTCATGCATATTAGTTTGAGTCAATGCGTGCTTTTCAAACAGCCATGAGTTGAATGTTATTATTAATAACTGAAAAAAAAATGTCTACTTACCATCTACTAGGTATTTCACACCTGTGCGAGCTGCTTCCAGGAGTTGCCTTTTGGACAGGAAGAGTCTTCAGTGAAGTTTACACAGATTTGCTGCTCTGCCTTTACACTGTCAACTTGGAGACCATTTTTTTCATCTCTCCCTTTTGACCCGTTCGGTGTGGGCATTACTGCCTGTATTGAGAATTCAGATTTGGGACTGGAACATCAGCTTTGCTGAACATCTTCAGGTGTCTCCATTTCAGGAGAGTTCATAACCGGCGCCACAATCCCTCTCGTCACAACACGTCAGCTCACATGACGACAGCGTTCACGCGACACTGAGGCGACTGTCTCTACTGGTTCCATTTCAAAGCGTCAAGCAGCAGAGGAGCAGTCAGACGTTCTGTACAGTTTTCCTTTGATGTGTGAGTATTCCTGATCTAGTATTCCTGATCTAGCATTCCTGATCTAGTATTCCTGATCTAGTATTCCTGATTTAGTATTCCTGATCTAGTATTCCTGATCTATTTTTCCATCAACAGATCAGAAACAATCAAATCAAACAACAAGCTCAGACAATACCAAGAAAATAGAGATAATATGATAAAAGCTTAATAATTAAAATTATTAAATAATGAGAAAAAATAAATTGTAGTAAACCCATGAAGTTTGGAATAACGAATAGCCTAGGTTGCAAAATGTAGATATATATATTTATTCAGTGCCTTTTTATTGGACCAACCAATCAACCTCATGTTTTTTCGTGTTGTAGATTTGAAGCGTAAATAAAACTTCAGATCGCGGTTCTGCCCGCAAGACGCAGCTGAGACACAAGCCTGACGGAGCCGGTGCACACAAGCTGCATAGATTAAAACTGAGCATATCTGTTGTGTGAGACGTGCAAGTATAAAACACATCTGATACGCTTCAGGTCTAGACAAGGGGCCATACTCCTGGTATAGCCTATCCATGTCGATGTCCTTCAAGTTACAGGCCTGGACAGCAACACTGGCCTCTTCAAAGGGCACATCACTTTACAGATCCAATTTGGAGACTCTGCTGCATCCAAAAAAGTGGTCCTTATGCCTCCTCTCAAGTTTCCTGTCAAGCTCACACATCAACTTGAACAGAGGTAATGCTAAATGACCTCCTCCACTGCCTCAATGCAGTCACAGAATAACTTGAGCATGTGAGTGAGGAAGAGGAAGTATCTCTGCCATATAGATTAATCTCCATCATCACCAAAGCACATCCACACCACTTTATCTTCTGAAGTAGCTTCTGAAGGGTGTCCAGTACTTCAAAATTCAGTCAACAGATGGCAGCAGAGGAAGCTATCTCATGACAACATGCCGCAAAAGGTTGCAATCACTAAAATTCACAAAACTCTTTGAGTTGTGCTGTTCTGCTGTTAGATATACTGAAGTGACTGTATACTTTTCTCTACATCAACATTAAGACATCCACATATTTTGTTGTGTTATGTAGACGGCTAAGAAGGTTCTCCGTCACTACGACGGATTTCCATCAATTGGATTCTTTTTCCATTTGTTTTGCTTTCAGGTTAGCTAGCATGGACGCACTTTTACTGAAGGAAGGCTCTGATGTATCGGAGATCGATGAAATTGTCAAAAATAAATGGAGATGGGCTTGGCTCTGGTAAACGGGAGAACCTTTTAGTTTGTGGTGCAAAAAAATCAAACAGCTAGGGCGGCTAAGGCCACCCTGGAGATTTGATTGGCCGCCCCGGGTGCCACCCAAAAATCCTATGCTATGATTGGCCGTCAACCAGGTCGAAGGCTTTTCTTGATGTACTCGGTGGAAATCAGCACGACCAAGAAAAGAAAGGAAAGATAAAGAAAGTGAACCGAGGGAAAACAACTGCTAACAACTGCTAACGGTTTAAGAATGGTTTAACACTAGAAGCGCCAGGCCTCCTGCATCGCAGTTTTCCGCGATGTTAGCGGCCATTTGACCGCCTATACAACAGACAGGGACGGTGGTGCTGACACGCGATGGCCTCTAGATGGCGCTTGTTGCACACGGGACACTATAGTGACATTCTTGATGAGAGCTACAGGGGAGGAGAGAGGAGGAGTTCCTCTTGATCAGATATGAGTGATATGTTGCATTACATTATGTTGTAAAGGTATTCTTGAAGTAAAAATAGTGTATGTGTTCATGCATGGTGTGATTCAACACAAATAAAGCTATGGTTTTCCTACAATCTTTATGCAGCGACACAATAAACTATAATAAACCATGTATAGGAGAAGTCCCACTCAATCCGTGTTGCCAAATCAACATTATTCGTTTATTTGCTATTCACTAGAATAAATCACAATCTGTCACCGTGACTGACAGGGTTGCAAAAAACAGTATATTTTGATCCGCATGATATTGTTTACTGATGTCGTTTGTGTGTCGTAAACTTGACATCTGCGATACGTGTAAGCGACTTCTCTGTGGAAAATGTAGTGAACAGCCACCAAGCAGAGATAC
>OMKK01087899.1:0-13982 GCA_900302305.1 Polymixia japonica
GAGAGAGAGAGAGGGCACAGAGAGACACTAGAGAACAGAGAGAGAGAGAGGGCACAGAGAGATGCTAGAGAACAGAGAGAGAGAGAGAGGGCATAGAGAGATACTAGAGAACACAGAGAGAGAGAGGGCATAGAGAGATGCTAGAGAACAGAGAGAGAGAGCGAGGGCATAGAGAGATACTAGAGAACACAGAGAGAGAGAGAGGGCACAGAGAGACACTAGAGAACAGAGAGAGAGAGAGAGGGCATAGAGAGACACTAGAGAACACAGAGAGAGAGAGAGGGCAGAGAGACACTAGAGAACACAGAGAGAGAGAGGGGGCACAGAGAGACACTAGAGAACGCAGAGAGAGAGCATAGAGAGACACTAGAGAACACACAGAGAGAGAGAGGGCACAGAGAGACACTAGAGAACGCAGAGAGAGAGCATAGAGAGACACTAGAGAACACAGAGAGAGAGAGAGGGCACAGAAAGACACTAGAGAACACAGAGAACTAAACACCACGCAGGGCAAAACCATGACATTTATAGTGGAAATGGTTGTAATTACATCTATCAGTTAGGGAATTTTGATTACTATACACAGTTAAAGCCATTACAGACAGGATTTTTGCCTCAACTTATCATTCTAAAATACATTTTGATTGCATTTTGTAATGGCTATGGAAGAATGACACCATCGCTGTTAGAAACTTTGCATTCACTATGCGGTTTTGTGTGCCCCTGGGTACGATCTCCTGATCTCCTGGACGACGTCCAGCACAAAGGAAGTGAGTCAACCAAAACCTTTTCTGTGAACATGTATAGTCCTTTTTTTTCCAACAGTGTTGCTTCTTTTTTCCAGTGAGCTTTGAACAGCTTTGGAAGAAACAAGACTAGGTCAAAACCTAGTATACGGCTGGACCGTGGCCAAAAGCTTTGTCGCTAGAGGGCTTTTAATTTGAAATGGATACATCGGCCAATGGGGAAACTCCAACACTTGGCGACCAATAGCTTGTTTGCATATGACGTCACATCACTGCATTGCTGTAGCGCGAACTCATCTTAACATAAGGATCATGTCCAACATACTGTATGTTGTGATTTTCTGTTATACCTTTCTCTCGTAATATCGTCTAAACTAGCACAGTACAGGCTTTCCTCCATCTAGTTCATTCTGCTTTTCACTTCCTGCCCTCCATCTGAATTTCGTGTGTCATCAGAATCATGTGACTGCAAACAACGTATGGTGTAACTTCATCACTCAGTGAGTCAGTGACAGACAGACATTCACGTTTAAAGGGCTGGCACCGCTATTGCGGTCCAGCCAAAAAAACAAATAACAAGGGGCTCCGTTGTCTTTGTGATGTAAAAAACAAAATACCACTAGTAAACTCAAGGGGTTGCCAAAATCAGAATCTCACAGTCTTCTCTGTAGCTGCTTTAATAGAATGTTGTTTTTTTAATCACCGTGCTTCTCTGTCTAAGGTCCAGCTAAATTACGTTCTGCTACACTGCACAAGGGCCTTGCAAGTTAACAATAGATACCAGTATTTGCTTTATGCTTTTGTAACAATTTTTCAATTGCTTGTATTTTAAATAAGAAACCCAAGGTACTCTTTTATTCGCTAAAATTACTAAGCCTGTTTTATTTTAGCTAACCTTGGGATACCCTTGATAAAGGCAGCTTTGGCGGCTTTGCTTTTTGGTTCTAATGAGGACAACAGTGCTAAAAGTTGAAAAAGTTTAAACTTTTTGTTATATGATGTCATCCTTTCTAGTAGGGCCTTGATGATCAAATATTTTTAGACACAAAACAGTTCACAATGCAAAACATTAGGAAGGGATTGTATATCCCCTCGCCACTATTTTGTTGAAGTTCGCCATGACACTGATTTCCCCTGTAGCATTCTGATGCAGTTTGAGATTTTCCTCGAAAATGTAAAAAAGGAGCAGTCACAATGAGGCCTTTTGCTTTGTGAATGAGCACAGTATTGCAACTGGCAGCTCACAGAGTTGTGGATATTCTGTGAGTCTAGTGCCATGATTAGAAGCTTAGTGGAGCCTCAACTTTTGAGGTGCCAATTTCAGCTGTGTCTCTTGGCAGCCTGGCGCCAGGAGCTGGCAGGAACTGCCAGATGAGATTAAGGAAGCTGCTTGGTAAATGAAACGGAAGAATGTTGTCTTGGTCTGTTTTTGTCTTGTCTTTGTTTTTGTGTGTGTTTGTGTGTTTATGTCCCATAGAAAGTTTTCATTTTCTACCTTTTGTTATTGTTGTTTTTGTTACCTGCTATATATCAGCCTATCTGAGACAAGCTAGCTAGCTTTATTAAGCTATGGTGAAAAAGAATGCAGAATCTACCGTGGAAATGATCCTAAGACACATCTGATTCATGAAACGTTCTCACGTCACCAGAAGGAGCGCAAATTACATCGTAGATGGCTGTCATGAAAACTACATTTCAAAATAAAATATGCTCTGTCATAGAACGCACGTAAATTCTTTAATATTCTGTAAGTTTTTCATGAGCAACACAACATAAGGGATGGATGTTACAGCTAAAGCTTGGTTTTCAGTCCAACATGCCCTTCACAGTTGTCTGCCAAAGATGGAATTGATGAATATCAATATTTGCGGTGAAATGAGCACACACCCATTTCAAGATCAGATTTGATCATACGTTAGCTTGATAAATGAGCAAGAATGTGCTAGAATGTGTGTATAGCAGAAAAGTAAAAATTTAAAAATTAAAATGTATCTTGTTAGCAAAAAATTATATATCTATTTTTACATCACCTAAAGTTCAGCATTCAATTTCTGTAAAATATATAGCACATCCAGTTTGTAAAAATGTTATTACTTTATAAATTAGTTAGTGAGGTCGTCCCCCAACTGGAAGGTCCTGGGTTGATCCCGTGTGATCATACCCATCAAAGTACCCTTGTGCAAGATACTTAACCTCCACCTGCTCCAGCGTGGCTGAGTCTGCCCCCCAACAAGAGGGGAAAAGACCATTTCCTTTATTATATTTAAAAAAGATCAGGGACTTCAGTAACCTACTATCTTTTGCAGAGTACCATTATTTGTTTTCATTCTGTGCTTTCAATTCTTTTGTAGGTCTCACTTATAAACGACACAAAACAAATCACACAAGGAATGAGACAAGAAATGTATTAAATTAAAGTGTATGTATTTTGGATTTTCAGAATTAAGAAACTATTCTGAAAATTTGCATTTATAAAGTGCAAGATGCTTTGGTAGGGATTTGATCTCAGATTAGCACTTTCACTTTGGCAGGAAACATTTCCAGCATGATAGACACTTGTCCCAAATGAACCAGTTGACAAACAAAACCCAGGGCAATGTTATTGCAGTGAGGTGTATTATGTTGAAATTGAACCCCTTAATTGCCAAATGATGGTACCCATTTAACATATTTAACTTAATATAAAGCTGAAGGATGAAGTTAGGCTGTTTCAAAAGGGCTGTTAATTGATTCTGCATTCAGATTCTGTGCCAAACAGAATCAAATGCTCAACTTATAATGTTTCACAAAACTAATCTAAAAACTTCACAAATTTCAAGGGGATTGTCCATAAACCCATACTAACAATCAAAAAAATAAAGTGTAGAGTCTGAAAAGTTTGTAACATTAAGGCTATTGCCCTATTCATGTCATTCCCAAACTCATTAAAGAGGTACTTTTTGAGCTTTAAATTATATGACTATGATAAAACACCAAATTTATAAAAATCGGCATTTCATGGATTGAAAATGGCTCAACACGCCATCTGCTGTTTTAAATCAGCCTGAGCCTTGCAAGACCAACGTTGACATAGAGTCGACCGTTTTGGTACTACTCTACGTCATGAAATTTATATTAAAAAAAAGCGCTCCTGCCCTCCTGTCTCACACATCCACACAACATTATACATGATGTGTTATGTCACAAAAAATGATGTGTTCATGTTAGCTGTATCTTAGGTAAAGATAATGACTTTTGGCTTTGTTCTAGTTAGGCCTGCTCCGGCCTAACATTTGGCGTAAACGACAACACTGGCAATTGCAATTAATTTACATTTTCCTACATTTTGCTGGATGTGTGAGGCAGGAGTTGCTCAGTGACATTCTTTTTTTTTTTAACATATATTTCATGACATAGATGAGTCCTAAGTGGTCGACTCTATGTCAGCATTGGCCTTGCAAGGCTTCAAGGCAGTATTTTTTACACAGGTTTTTGTCCGACACTTTTTGGAATTCAAAAGAGTGTTTAGGAGAAACTGAGCTGCGCTGGATAACTCGCAGTGTTTTGACTGACGTGAGTGCGAGTAGATAATGACTAAAACTTCATTTTTGGGTGAACTATTCCTTTAACCACTCAGCTATCTTTGGGCACATTCAGTGTAAAGTTTCAATCATTTGCTACAAACATTTCCACTTTGTTCTCTCAAGCGCTGACATAGCTTTCAAAATGACCAGCGCTGTGCTGGTTTTGTGGCTGTACTCCCGTTTTAAGCACTTCTGTACAGTGACAATGTATACAAAGTTAGTATAGTCAGCATTTAGAAAGCCAGTGCTGAGTAAATGCAGGTGTGTACAGATGAATGCAAGTTGTGCCTTAAGCAGAAAACGAGCCAAAGAATATTAAAGTGTGAGGAAGAGTACACTGCTGGAACCTAATGGGTAACATTGCTCATTAAAATTGAGTTATGTGTGTGTGTGTGTGCGTGTGAGTGTGTGCGTGTGCGTTTGTGTGTGCGTTTGTTTGCTTGTTAAATCTTTTGAAATTGATGTCTAGCATCATTTAGAAATGACAAATGAGTGCCCGGTGCCAGTCTGCGTTGTACGGTGTCAAACAATCGCTCCTGCGCGCTCCACTGAGCCTCGCCACATATCAACAGCCTCCCTCAGCAATATCCCACACAGGACTGACGAGGAGCAATATCCCACTCAGGACTGACTAGGGAGTCTCTGAAGATGCCGCCTTGTCGCCTGCCAGCTCCAGTCATAATCCGCAGTTTTCCCCTCAGGACACTGTGCTCTGGCAAAAACCTGTACAGTGCATCACTCTACCAACTTAACCCCTCCATGGATCATACTGTTTCTTCCAAAAGAACCTAATCTCATTTAGTTCTCTGTCTCATCAAAGGCTATGTACCTTATTGCTGGTGTCTTGCTCAAGCCATTGAGTCGTGATAGTAACCACCTAGTAGCAGGGGAAGAATGCTCGACCATGTTCAACGCAAACTTCGGTCGGGTTGGGTTGAGCTGGAGAGGCTAAAAGCCATCGTTTAGTTTTTGCCATGAGAAGTGCGGAGATGACACAAACGCCTGCATCCGTAAAGGGTCGGTGATATATTGTGGTGAGCATTCCCATACTTTCAAACCTCAAAGCCACGTCCCGCATGTATTCTTTCATCTCGGTGAAAAGAATTATTGACGCGTCTGCTGAAATGTGTCAGATGACATTTTCAATTCAGTTCTGCTGGCCACCAATCTGCTGGGTATACCTACACAGTAATCTATTTAGAATTTATACATTCACGAGATTAGGGCCCGTTCCATCATGTTAGCATGCTTAAGAGAAGAAATGTCATTTTACGTCCATCTGTCCAGTTAACTAAAAGTATGTATGGTTTGACGTGTTGAGTTATTGATGAGTTATTGATATTGATGAACAATATGGAGATAGTATTATTGTGTATATTATTGTGTTCCTTTCACTCATCCTGTTGATGGTGTAGTTGATTTAATAAATACTTTGCTTTCAACACATTTAGGAGCACATAAGAACTGTACATAAGAAGAAACTGTCCTTTACAACGCTCCGTTATGTGTTGTAGGCTGCTTGAGTCCAGGGCTTCATCTCACAGTGTCTAGATGCAGAGATATAGAGGGCAGAATGAACTACGAGCAGGTGAACCTCCTGGAGCTAATGAATGAAAGAAATACAAATCTTGGCAAATTCTAAGAAAACATCTATTATTGCAGAATAATCTCGGATTAATCCATTTTAGTGTAATCCTCTTCTGAAGCCACTTCTTAGCAAACACCATAGTACAAGACATCACTCACCCACTACACAAATACATCACCCCACTACCCTCAGGGCGCAGGTACAGAACCATCAAGTTCAGGAGGGCTCGCCTTGGGAAAAGCCTGACCCCTGCAGCTATAACTGCCCTGAACAGCAGGCCCCGCTGATCTGTCTGTCTTTCTACGTAATCTGTCTGTCGTTATCACTGTGTAATATGTAGTCATATGTTGGTCACTGCTGGTGTTTGTCATGTACTGTACAATGTCTTCCATGTAATGTGCCGTCATTGAAGACAAATTTCCCTACGGGGACCAAATAAACTAAATCTAAATCTAGTGAAATAAAGAAACAGGGTCTCTTTGTGACTGAAATACCTTTGTGTTTTGTACAGCTTGAAGCTGCTCTCCACGTCCCGGCCCAGTGCACTCTGCTTGGCTTCTGTGCTGCTAGTACGTCCCTGCCACAGGGCTACCTTTGGGTGAGTAGCTAGCTCCAGTACTACAAGGTAGCACTGATTAATGTGCAGTCAAATAGTATTTATAGAATCAAATGACACTTTATATATTTACACAATCACAATGACTCTGTGACATTCAGTGTCTTTGCTGATATAGCTAAAAGTCTTGGATCTTATATAAGCTTGGTTTTGTTCACATTGTGACCAGGTGACCAGTGGGGGAGACTGCCCGAGCCAAGGCCAGGTGGAGATCTTCTCCCTGAACCGTACCACACCTCGCATCGTCAAGTCCATCCAGTTGGGAGCACCAGCCCTATGCCTGGAGTATGTGACAGGCCCCACCATAGAGGCTAAAGAGACAGAGGAAGTCCAGCGTGCAGCCAAGATAGCCAACACCATCTGTGTTGGCCTGCAGAATGGCAAGTGAGTCATTCCCCCTGCTAGGCACCTTCATTTAAAGCACATGGCAGACCATTGGACAGCGTGCTAGTTCTCAGGTTCTGCCTCAAAATCCCCTCTTGTTTGCACAGTAACAAAAGACATAAGACACACTATTTCCTTAAATTGTTCTTTATTTTATGCTTGCTATGTCAAACCTCTATGAAATAAACACTTGTTGTGAACTTCCCAGCATCCTTGTGTATGGTAGCATTGATACTGCTGCCCAGTGCCTGCTGACGTTCTCCAGCCCTGAAGGCTGTCCAGTTCTCTGCTTGAAACACTCGGTGTCGTTCCTGTTTGCTGGACTGTCCAACGGGAAAGTGTCTGTCTACCGCCGAAAGCCTGGAGGTCAGTGTTTTCACAGAACACATTTGACTTCAGACACCATCAACGCTGTCATGTTTGTTATGTTTCACAGAATACAGACCCTAGGTTTGATATAAACAAACTAAAATGAAAAATGCCAAATTACAATATTAAACACACACTATAAATTATTGAAAAATTATAATTTATGCAGCCAAAAGATTGCAATGTACAGCTTTAGTTACACTCTGGATAAACCCCAGCAGTATAATCAAAACACTTCATAATCCTTTATCATAATGGCAATGCTCAAATCAATTCATATTTATAGTTAATTTATATTTTATTACTTCAGTATAGGCTAGCGTATTGTGCAACATACACACTAATGCCTACATAACGCTATAAGGATTACAAGATAGCGTTTTGATGTTATTTTTACTAGCGTGTATTTATGCAAGGCTGCTGTCCAGTAGAGTGGGATGCTTCCACATGGTTCAGGATCACCAGGCACATTTAAAACATCCTACTCTGTCAACAAGGCTCAATAATAGAGAGTTTTTGACCATGTGTTGACACATTTTCTTTAGGGTTGTTGCACATTTAAATCATCAATCAACACAAGTCTGACGACTTCTCCAAAGATAGAAGTAATCAGCATTAAACACTCATTATCAACAAACATGACTTGTATGCATAAGCCCTCATAGCCTAAGGCAAAGAGTGGTTTATACAGGGCCACCCACTCAGTGAGACGATTGAGCAGGCTTGATATCTACTTGGAGTTCTTGCAGTGAAGAAAATTGGGTGTCTTTGCAACGTATGAATGTAATTGTACATTATTGCCACAAGACCTGCACAGACCTGCTCAATAGTCCTTTCTTATGAGTGGCAAACAGTGCTGCCTCCTATGCAACTACACAGATCACTGAAAATGTTCTACATGCTGGCAACCATCAATATGAATTGTTGCCTTTCAGAGAGTCTCTGGGACCTTGAGTCTTGTAGGCTAGTGACTCTGGGCTCTGCACCTGTCTGCACCCTGCTAACCCTGGAGGATGCTGTATGGGCCAGCTGTGCTAACCGTGTCAGCGTCATTCAGGGCCTCAGCCTCCACACTCAGGTAGGAATATTCCTGGAGCAGAGCCTCAGCTTTGATCAAGGCAGACTACCTGGAAATATAGGGCAGTAGAATAGAGGAAGACACGAGGAAACCAGGGGAAGAACTGATTAGATGTCAAGGGGGGGAAAAGGTGGGAGGGAAGACGAATGTGCAGATGAGGATGTAAGAAGACAGACAAAAGGCAGAAAGGAGTAAATACAGAAGAAATTCTTTCAAGTTTTTCCATTTGTTTTTAGGTTATAGTTGATGTATGTCTTCCAGCAGCCGACTTCACAAGTGTTCTATACTTTTAAGCCTCAAAAGCCATGGAGTCAGTTGATGGCTGCTGTGAATTTTACTACTGAAATATCTCTTTTAATTCCCCACTTTCTGTACAAACCAATGTTGTTATTATCAAGCATCATTATCTAATTCAAAACAGTCATCAACTGACTCAATGGCTTTCCTAATGTTAAAAGCCAGCTGTCACAAGCTCTTGGTTTTAATTCGTCTCAGTTCTGTCACTCTGGCAAAACCCGCTAGCTTGTTTGGCATCAGGTGTCCCTTGGAGGTGTGTTTGCTGTGAAAGACCCCCGAGGGCCCCAAAAGCTCTGTCTCTTTGATCTTGACTGACAGATGAGCTTGAGCTAATGGGTTGCCATAGCTACATCATCCTTTCTCTCCTCCTTCCATCTCCACATTTCATGACTGAAGTAGATGCTCTGGGGGGGAGTCTGGAAATTCAAATTGGAGAAATGTATTGTTTTGGGAGTTTTTTTCGGGAGTGTGTGTTTGTGTGTGATCTGACACCAAAGTGGAAGGCAGAATTATTTCTGTATGTAAAACGTGTGTCCTTGTGACTCAACATTTATATTAACTCAGTGCTGCACCTCTTTACATCTTTTGTTACTTTATCATAATGTGCTTTGCAATAAAGCAGAAATGCCTTAAGACATTTTTGAAAGATGACAATAATTGTTTGAAAGTGCATTGCCCTCTCTACTTTGGTAAGGAGCTTTGTGAAATGACTGTAAACGGTAAAACTATTTAATCCTGAAACATCTTATAGATTGGATATTAGAACCTCCAAATTAATTATTAGTCAGTGAATTTCAACCAAAGTGCACCTCTTGAATTGACTGAATTGATGGAGAATTCCCTTTCCAGCCCTGGTGCATATTATCCCTTCACTGTCCACTGATGTCTGTCTTTCTCGTTCTCTTGGTCTCTGTCTGTATATCTCTGTCTGTGTGCACGTCAGAGTTTTGAGGCCCACCCAGACCCAACGGCCAGTGTAAGCCACATGATGCGTTCTGGTGGGGGGGTGTGGATGGCCTTCTCCCAGGGCTCCTCTATTCACCTCTTCCACACTGAAACCCTGGAACACCTGCAAGAAATCAACATCTCCACTCGCTCTGTGCATCTTACACCAGGTACGTGCACTGAGGAAGGGCAAAGGTCATACTAACAACAGGGATAAAGTGAGACAATAGATGCACACAACACAACCAGTATAGCGTGCTATAACCTATGGCTTGTTGAGATATACCTTATCCACTATTAAACTGTTGGTTGTGATATTTCATAAGCAAGGAGATACATCTCAATTAGTGATAGTAGTAGTAGGAGTTATGGTAGTATGGATTATGATTTTATTAGTAGGAGACATTGCACTAGTCAGATTTACCAGCTGATATCATTGGTTGTTGTCTGGTAAAATTTAAAAAATACAATAAAATGTATTTATCAGGAACATGTATTTGTATATTACAGGCCAGAACACGGTACGTGTCACCAGCTTGCTGATTTGCCAGGGTCTATTATGGGTCGGCACCGCCCAGGGCATCATCCTCACCTTTCCTGTGCCCACTCTGGAGGGCATACCCAAGATAACAGGTCAGCTGGCATGCAGTTCTTTTTATTAGTTGTGTCTTTATTAATTTGTGTCTTTGATATGTATAAAGAAGTAGAGACTTTGTGTTCCTTAAACCCAACTTCAATTCACTTTCCATTACTACGTATTCTTACAACTATACAACTCTTGCTTGTTTCTGACACGTCGGAGGCATGTTCAGTATGAGTCACAAGGAGCTGTAGTCAAGCGTTATTTACTTCTTGTCCTGTGTTTCCAAATACTGGATGGAAAAAAAGTAACAAATGGAAACTGTTTTGTCCCTTAGGTAAAGGTATGACGTCGCTGAATGCTCACTGTGGCCCAGTTGACTTCCTTGTGCCAACCTTCAGCACGTTATCCCCCGACATGCTCAAACGAGACTCGCTCTGCAATGGGAGCGACCAGGGCAGCGAGGGAGAAGACGAAGAACGAGCAACTCGCAAAGACGATGCGCCGGGAGACATGAACGGAGTAGGAGGAGGAGAGACGGCGAGGCGAAGTGACACCTCCCAGGACTCTGCGCCATATACATCAGAGGGTTCCCTAAGTGGCGAGGAGAAGTCCAAGGGGGTGCTGCTCCAGTACCGCCTGCGCTCCACCTTGCAGCTGCCTGGGAAACGTCTGACAGCCAAGCCTGACCAGGAATTCGCCATAGGTTCCCCAGACTCCCCTGAGCACAGCCCAGAGGACGGCTCCATCTATGAACTGAGCGAGGACCCTGATGTGTGGGTGAGGGGGCGGCCCACAGGATGGGACAAAGAGGGGCAGGGCAGACGCAATAAAGTCACCTCGGCAGCAATCTTCTCTGGGGGGAGAGGCTACCGCCGGATAGGGGAGAAGCCCTCAGTAGCCAACTGCATGGACTCAAGTGAAAGCACACTTCTGGTTTGGCAGCTCCCTTTGACTCTCACCCCGTGAGAAGCTATTTGGATTTGATGCACATCCTACTCTGGCTGCTCTGATTGACTAAACAATCCATGTCCGGAATGACACTGGTTTTATATTGATGTATGCACTGTATGATGCCTTTAATGTCAGCAAGCTATTGTCTGGTTCACATTTTTTGCTGATTATCATGTGTTGATACGTGGTAAAGTAATGACATTTATTTCGAGCTATGGGACAATGTGCAGAATGTTGTTATTACTGTATGTATTGACCAGACCAGGTTCATAAAACTGATTAAAAAGCACTCAAATACCTTTCTGTGGGTGGGAGCAATTTAATTTGAATAAAAGTACAAATCCTACCCCTGCAGCGCTGCAGGCACATCAAAGCAAAAAATAAAGAAATACTGGCTATAATATTTTAAATACTTGTAATATTTAAGAGTTCATGGTGTAGGCCAATTAAGTCATACCATGCTGCTGTTGCCCTTTAGAGGAAAAAAGGAATTTGACGCCTTGTCACACATCCTACAGCAGCTATGCCCAAATTTGCAATGCAGCTGTGTGTGTATATACACTGTATAGGTATAATCTACCGCCTCGCCCTCCTTACCCATACTGTGATGTTTTGTTAGGATGATGCTATGATTTATTGTCCATTTCAGTAATTCTATAGATGTGAAGAAATTAATTGTGCAAATGTTGTAGCAATGCTGGATTCTATTAACTATTTAATGGTACATTTTCACTGGCATTTCTGTTTGTGAATAAAAAAAGATGGTGAACACCCCCTTTTAGCAACATGTTTTTTTAAAGGTGTTTTAACAGATTAAGTATTGCATTTCTGGACTTATCTTTCTGGAGCAAAATGTTGGTATTTTATTACAGTGTAAGGAGGATTTTTTAAGTTTAGCCTAGTTGTATACACGAATAAATGTAGTCTAATTCCCACGTGCTATATGTCACCAGAGGAATGAGAGCAGTTGGGAGTTTAGTTGTTGCTCAAGGACACTCGGGTGTGGGGGGGCTGGGTGGATGAACCCTTATGGTCATAGGTTTCGAGCCAATGATATCAGAGGAGCATCCTGACAATTTTCTCGCAACAAATACCTTCGCTGAGCTTTCCTGATATAATCACAGAAATGTATCCATGAAAGACAACCACATTTCTAAATGACGATGAAATTCGCTAAAAAGAGAGAGGGAGATCAACTCGAATGTGATGCTATAGCCTAATCCTCACACTATACACCAGAGGCAGCGATGAAGGGAAGGTGGACCCCCCCCGCCCCCCACCCAGCGGCTCAGTAACAGCAGAGACTCCACAGCATGAAGGATGCGAGCCCGAACCACAATGCTAACAACTTACCGTCTGATAACAGATGAAGTATCCGTCTATCTCATCACAAGAATTAAGCAAGATGAGTGGCGTTATTGCTTTCTGCCTCCTCGTTTGTGCAGATATTTTGAATTTAGCTGTCGGTAAGTGTAAGTAAGTTCAAACAGTTTACTGTGGATCATTTTCTTGGGTTTTTCGGTTTTATGTTTTAAGACACCCTCGTGTGTATTTCCTTTGAGTCCCCCCCTCCCCCTTAAACGTTGTAAATGTTGTAAAGTTTGTGCTTTTTGCTACAGGGAATGTACAGCCGAAAATTGCGCAATCGCGCGATTAACTTAATCCTGCTTGACTGGCTGCAACTCATTACTCATTATATTTTCCGCAATTAGTCAAGAGTTTTTAATTAATATGAAGATATTTTATTGCGCTTATACCTACAGTCAGTCCATGCTTTTTTTTAAATTAACATTGCAGCACAGTTGTCATAACAGTAGGCTACCCTAAAGTGTTTTTGTAGTTTGATGATGCGACTTGAAAGCAGCTAAAGATGTAATCTATTTGTAGTTACTGAACACTGTTTTGAGATTTGTTTTCTGGGGGATAAAGCCTGACTTTGACCCATATTGGTCAAGGTAATCTGTACTCTAAAATGATTAGATACTTGCTGTTGTCCAAACCACCAACAAAGTACAAAAATAGATGCATTTCACCGTCTGTTCTTAAAGAGCACATTAGAGGAAAACAGATTTGATTCCACTGGCCCAGAAATATTGTTTGCATAGCCTCTACCGCTAACGCAGAAACCACACTTTTTATTTCTATGACCTTGGACAGTTCGTCTAGATTTGTGAACATGAATGAACCAGAAAATCCAGAGCATGTCATCGAAAGACACCGTGAAGCTATTCTCTTGATAGAAATGAAAGACAGACAGAGACAGTATCCCGGGTGATTGTACAGGAACAGGGGCACAGTTGTGGCACTACATGCAGTTCATTTGAATATAACATTTAAAATAAACAACTGGTCCAAAAAGTTTTTTCAAGTGATTGTCAGCAGAGCTCCACATTGTACCTGTATGACATCACAGAATAGAGCCCAGATTCCCCGGGTTCCGTCTGGCTTCAGGAAGCACTTGCTGATGACAGTATGATCAAAGGGATGTAGTGTGTGTGTTCTCTTTTCTGGGAGAATTTCGGCTGGAAATTCCAGGGCTTGTTAGCCAGATGACAGATGTTTCTCATGGTGGCTGTCCTGAATATGAAACTGAGCTCTGTGATTAAAGCGGAGTATTAACATTAGGTGAACCGCTGGTATTTCCCACAGAAAGCAGCTTTCATTTTGATGGACATTGATTTCATCATTTCATTTCATTTCATGTCATTGATCTACCACTCATAATATACCATGAAGCAGGACCCGTTTCAGCCCTGCCTTCAATTTAGTGAGACTGGTCTTTGTCGTTTGAGAAATTCTCGAAGAAGAGAGAGAGACGTGGCTCAGATAAAACGGCCTCAACTCTCACAGGAAAAGGGAACT
>OMKK01087918.1:0-14288 GCA_900302305.1 Polymixia japonica
GGTATTATTAGATATGTTAAACTGAACCTTATTAATCCTGGTGGGGAAATGTGGCCTTCACAGTGGAAAAGAATGAGGTTACGATGCCTCAGAGATAAACACACTGTCGAGGCTAATTCTACTGTGTTTTTATTTTATGTACTTTGTATTTTAATGACTCTCTTTTTAATTACTATTTTATGTACTTTGTCTTTTTTTTAATTGTGTTTATTATATTTTATATATAGATGTTCCTTTTTGCTTTTATCTATGTAAAGCATGCTGACTTTCCCTTGTGTACAAAATGTGTATATAAATAAACTTGCTTGCTAATTATGGTTATGAATATGGTGCTTTTTATGGTAAAAGAGTAACTAGTTATTCTGTGAGCAGAAGGTTTAGAGCCTTGCTCAAGGACATGCATGTTGAGGGAGATGTGAACCTGTGGTGTTTTGGTTACGGTACAGACTTCTATGTCCTCTGTGACCTCTTATTGTCACTAGTGGTAAAATAAATCTTCCTTTCAAACTCAACTCTGCTTCTCTCTTTAAGAGTTTTAACATAATTTTGTCTGTCTCTCACCCACTCTCTCTCGGTCTCTCTCTCTATGTCTGTCTGTCTTTGTCTCTCTATTTCATTCTCTCTCTATCTCTCTCTCTCTCTGTCTCTCTCCAGACTCCAGAGGAATATAGTTTGATGTGGATTCTAACTGATGCTGTGTCGGTCTTCCTCATCATCGCTATCTTCATCTTCCACTGGTGGGTGTACACACACACACACACACACACACACACACACACACACACACACACGCACGCACACATCAAAGCAGTTACAGTATTGCTTCTGAAAGTCTCAAAGCACTGTGTGTGTGTGTGTGTGTGTGTGTGTGTGTGTGTGTGTGCACCACAGGTGGAGAGAGAGAGGCCTGCCTTTCTGGTCTGGTAGTCGTCAAGTACATGAGAATGGACCTTACAGCAAGTTCAGAACCGGTAAGATTTATATATTTATGTATCTATATATTTTACATCAATATATTTATAGATCTATATATTTGTATCTTTATAGATCTATGTATTTTTATATTGATATGTTTATAGATCTATATATGAACTAACTCTCCGGGGTTTATCAGGGCTGATCTGTTGACTAGTTGGTTGAGAGACGGTAGAGTTTTATTTTAAATGATAGAATTTTGCTGCTTCTGTTTAATGTTCAAGAAAGACTTGTTTGCAGTATTAATATAGGATAGATGATGCATGGATGAAGAGACGTTTCTACAGTGTAAACTCTCTTTGTGTCTGGACGTAGAGCTAGAATGGCCAGAAGGGAGACTTCCTGGTGTAGCATGATGATGGTACATATAGATCAGATTTAAACTTGGGTTCATGGGTTCCTTCAACAGAACTCTCATGGATTTGTCCCACTGGGTTTTAGTTAGATCCATGAAATAAGGTCTGTGGTTAACACAAGCTTAAGAGATATGGTACGTTTTGTTCTATATATATATATATATATGTATATATTATAATAATTGGCAATATAAACTATTAGTGCTGTTTGTAGTTTTTAGTTGTTGTGTGGTAAAATCACCTTGTGGTTCTAGGATTTTGTTAATAAAACTAAAAATAATGAAAACAAATGTTGAAAAAGATTGTTTTGTAAGGCTTGCTCAGCCAGCGTCCAGCCTGGTTTGGCCTGGTTAGGCCTGGTTGTAAGGCTTGCTCAGCCAGCGTCCAGCCTGGTTTGGCCTGGTTAGGCCTGGTTGTAAGGCTTGCTCAGCCAGCGTCCAGCCTGGTTAGGCCTGGTTGTAAGGCTTGCTCAGCCAGCGTCCAGCCTGGTTTGGCCTGGTTAGGCCTGGTTGTAAGGCTTGCTCAGCCAGCGTCCAGCCTGGTTTGGCCTGGTTAGGCCTGGTTGTAAGGCTTGCTCAGCCAGCGTCCAGCCTGGTTTGGCCTGGTTAGGCCTGGTTGTAAGGCTTGCTCAGCCAGCGTCCAGCCTGGTTTGGCCTGGTTAGGCCTGGTTGTAAGGCTTGCTCAGCCAGCGTCCAGCCTGGTTAGGCCTGGTTGTAAGGCTTGCTCAGCCAGCGTCCAGCCTGGTTTGGCCTGGTTGTAAGGCTTGCTCAGCCAACGTCCAGCCTGGTTTGGCCTGGTTAGGCCTGGTTGTAAGGCTTGCTCAGCCAGCGTCCAGCCTGGTTTGGCCTGGTTAGGCCTGGTTGCCAGGACAAGGCTAAACACTGACCAGTGGAGACAAGGAATAATTCTATGTATACCATCTCTGCATGCTATAATCCTCTGCTGTCTGTGTCTGTGTGTGTATTTGTTTATGTGTGCATGCATGTGTTTGCCTGTGTGTGTGTGTGTATGTGTGCGTGTGAATCAGACTCTTCAGAGGCCATCTGTGTTCGCTGGATTCCTCTCCAGTCTGATTCCCACACAAGGACCCTGGTCTCCCTCCCCCTGGTCTTCAACCCTTGAGCCCTGTCTGTCCTACCTGTCTGTCTACCTGTCTGTCCCACCTGTCTGTCTATCTGTCTGTCCCACCTGTCTGTCTATCTGTCTGTCCCACCTGTCTGTCTATCTGTCTGTCCCACCTATCTGTCTATCTGTCTGTCTTACCTGTCCTACCTGTCTGTCCCATCAGTCTGTCCAACCTGTCTGTCCCTATATGAGCTCCATACCTGCTCCATATGAAGCCCGTATGAACCTTGACCCTAGTTTGACCCTAGTTTGATCCTTGTATAAAGCTACATACAGCTTGTATGAACCCTGCGAGTCCCAGACCTCCTGTGTGATTTCCTTATGAGCCCCGAAGGAGCATTGTTTGAAGTCTAAGTTTAGGTTTCCAACAGGTGATCTGATTGATGCTAGCTGTGATTTATGGTTGCTATGGCAACTCTTATGGTAAACAGAGAGCTAGTTACCAATCTTTCTTGTTTTCTCCTGTTTTTCTATGTTTACTACTTTGGAGAAAACACGTCAGTCAACACACATGTTGAGAACTGTTGTGTAGAAGCCAGAACTCTGTTGAAGAGCTTCCATGATGTGATTATGGATGATTTGATGTCAATGTCTGAACCTTCAGCCCCATACAAGTGAACTCTTTACGAACCACTTCTGAACCCCAAAGGAGAACTATATGAAGTCTTTATCTGCTCGGCCAAACTCAGCTCCCACCCCACATCCTGTTTCCTGCATCTTGCCTCCTTGACTGTATCTGTGCATGCCTGTGACTGTTTCATCCTCCCATGTACAACCTCCTAGAAATGGATACCTCGCTGTACTTATGCGTACGCTTTGCATGTTCATGTGACCTCTGCACGACCTTTGTCTACCACTCATGCATGGAAACCCTTCTAGCTTGCGTAGAACCCTCCCTCTTCCACGTACACCAGTATGACCTCAGTGCCTACAATACCCACAATGCCCCTCGGTCCCCGAGGGTATGAACTTTGAACTGTGACCTGTGCCCTCCTTGCAGAGCTGAGCGACGTGTGGTCCATCTCTAGCGTGAATGTCCGTCCGGACCTACGGAGCTCGCCCAGTTCTCCCAGCACGCCCGACTTGCCCACCATCACAGAGGAGTGACCTGGAGACAGAGAGAGAGAGCAAGGGAAGGGAACAAGGGAAGGGAGGGAGGGAGAGAGAACGAGGGAGAGAGAAGGAAGGAGGAAGGTACAGATAATAATATACACACTTAAACGAGTTGAAAGGTTATTTTGTTGTATTCTGTTTTGAGAGTTGAGATGGCAGCAAAATGAAAGATCAACAGATAGAAAGTAAGAGGAGAAACTCTACAAATGGGTTTTAAATGTGAATATTACGGAGAATGTGTGCAACAGAGAACAGAACAGACGGGACAAGAGAGACAACACCTCTCTTCTGTCTCCCTCCCTCTCTCTCCTTCCTCCTTCAGGAGTCCTGACCAGTCATCCCCAGAGCTCACCTTGTCATCAGGGACTGTATGTTGGAACATTTTGGGCACTAGTCCAGTAGCACCGTTTGGTTGCCATATCCACACTATGTTTGTGATACCATTTAAATTCTGGCTAATGAGGACATTTTTCATAGCAAAACATAGGTAAAATAGTAGCCATTGCCTGGCAGACTGGTGAAGTTTCCATCCCTGGTAATCATAAACAGTACAAGCTGAACTCGACACGAACGACACGAGATGAGATTGAAAGTACCAAACTTCACAAAAAAAGACTAAACGCAGACAAAAGAAGTGAAAACAGTGAAGAACAGAGTCCGTGGGGGAGAGAGAGAGAAATATATACAATCGTAGCAGTACACAAGCTTTCAGTCACGTAGTTTTGTGTCCCTGGTTGAATGAAACCTAACGCTTAGCAGAGGAATGCAACATGGCTGCCGCAAAATGGCTGACTGAAATGAAGGCTTTGGGGGGAAAGGTTGTGACCTGGATTATTCTGGAACCGCTCATTCAACCCCCCTGTGGCCAAAACTGGAACTGGAGAGCAGAAGAAAACCAGGAGAAAGACTAATTATACTTAGAATATCTTATTTATGAACTATATTTCTGTTCTTAACTGTACAGACATCAGCTGCAGGAAGGAAGGAAACCTTAAACTATGTTGTATATTTTCTCTCTGTATCTGTAAGTTATTGGAAGGGGGTTTAGCGCCTGATCTGTACGCTGCAAGTCTGGCAGGATGAATGTAAAACTGGTGGCTTGAAAATATTTTAATTGTTATTCGCTATTTATGTTTGTATTTCAGCGAATGTATTTTCCTGCAGGGTTAGGTCTCTCAAAAGCACAGCAGTGTAAAGGTTGATGTGTTGATAGGCCAGGGACAAACTGATGTTATAGTTGTATAGATCTCATGGTCACAGGACAGTGACAGGCAGTGTGTCTAAGGCCTTTAGCCTGGCTTGATGTCCTCTGTCTATCAGCACCATGCAGCCATTAAAGAGAGCTACAGGCTTGGTTCCAGCTGCACCGCGGGGCTTCGCTGCATGGTACCAACCTTGTTACATTAAGAAGCTTTTCAGAAACTAGGCCTCGTGCTGTTTTTGCATGGCAGCGAACATAGCATCTGCTTCTTCTTCTGCGATCGCAAACATACGCACAAACCTACAACCCTGTCCTGCCTGAAACTGTGGTTTTAGGGTTGAAATCCAGAATATATTGTCCTATCTTAAACTGTGGTTTCAGGTTTCAAATCTACAATATTAATGTCCTTGTCTTGGTGTTTGTCTGGCTCGCTGGACAGCGTTTGGGGAGATGTAGTCTACAGACGGCCATTAAGAGACCCTAGCTTTGTTTTCACTGGTCAACAATAAAACCCCTTAAGGTCCAACCAGTAAACATGTACAGGAAGCTGTCATAGTATGACATCACATGTTTACACGTGGTAAAGAGACAACAGGACCTCACAGCACTAACACGGGCTGTCCAACGCATACAATACACCATAGGCTGTACATACAACTCTACATATATTCAGAATCTTTTTACATATGATATTGTCCAACTAGTCTCACATCTATTTTAAATTTGGATTTGAATCATGCTGCATCCTGTGTGATTTCCTCATTCCTTAACAAAAGGGTGCTGTTCAAACCAAATTCAACAGGGATTAAACTGAGACTCATCCCAGTCTGTTCTGTCTGGGCTTGTCTCTCCTTTAGTCACAGTTCTGACTCAGAATCAAAAGCAGTTTTCAGTTGCTAAAAACAATTAGAAGATTCTGGAAGATTGGTTTGCTGTTTGTTCTTGGTCTCAAATAAGACTTTACATTATCTGGTCTCAATACCACTTTAGTCTTGTGTTCTAGTTTACTGAGGTGGTCTACAATGCAGCCGCCTTTACAAGACACACATCGCATCGTGAAAACTAGGCCAGGGTCACCAAGGCACTTCAATGAAAAGGGAAGAATCTAGGGGGTGGAAACTGAACGGAGCCTCAGAGAAAACAAGACCTCTGAACGAGATTGTTCTCAATATATTTCTGAATGTTTCAGTCAAAGAAAATATGTTATCTGATGTAATAAACTGTACCTTCATCTACCAGAGCCACTGATTCAAAGAGTTTGGTCATCACAGTTGGTTAATGGAGGCTATGATTGTGCCACAATCCTGCATTTTGGCCGTTGTTAGGTAACCGATGGTTTTATGTCAGTTGATTGTTGGTCTGTCATGTTTCGTTAGCAATGTAACGGACGGTGTGGTTTTATTTACCAGCCAACACTCTTTGATCCTAGGGAATGGTGAGCCAAATGAGGCCAAACTGTCCCTATCAATGGCTCTGGATGCAAAAGTTAAACTACTGTCTAAGGGTAGCCGTATCCTAGCAACCCCATCTACTGTACCGTACGACCAGCCAGTGATTAGCAGACTCACCATAGTTGTGTTCACGTTGAGACCAAAGTAGTTGATCTGTTGGGTAAGCATGCTAACCAGAGAATCAATCAATGTACCATAGATGAAGCAGAAAATACACAGAGACAATCTGTGGTATTCAGAGGAAATCGACTTTAAAAACACCAAATACAGAACAGCCAGATGCTGTTACATATGAACTTTCCCATTGGAGGAACTGCTATTTCCTCATGTGATCTTGGCCAATCAAACCCCTGTGTCAGGTCGATGCAGACTGATTGGAGAGAGAGAGAGAAAGAGAGAATGATTGGCTACATGCACCAAAAATATATATATATATATATTTTATTAAAACGTAAGAGCAAGGCCTTGCTTGATTATCTCATTTTGACATGAGATATGATGTGACATACTTAAACCTGCAGTCTGTGTGCATGCGAGACAGCGCTAGTTTTTTACAGGGATGTGTCCATGGTTGGTGCCCGATTTACTGAACTTTGATGCGTTGGTCAAACTCAGCCCCTATGGTAGAAATACTGGTAGAATGTGAGCTTTGAATTTGGCTCGGTCAGTAGTGTGGCTGTCATGCTAGCAAGTACAGGACTCATGGCTTTAGAATAAGGAGATTCACTCCAACGGTGTAGTCCTGGTTAGCATGAATACCTGCAACAGTTGCACGCCATGTTTGTTCAACAGACTGGCTTGTACATGGAGACATCTGCTACGGTTACTCTTGTTGTTTCACATTCGGTGACAGATCTGGACTCGTTGCTACTGGCTCTTCTAACCCAGACGTGACGGTGGTCAGGCTCACATTGAGGTCAGAGTTCCACGCTGTCTGGAAGCCACAGCGCCTCAACACAGGTAAAAGCAACGTGGAGACACAGAGATCGATGGGAGGTATTTTAATAAATACAAACCACAGAGACGCGTGGTCCTTTACAGGCCCGGTGTTCACGTACAGCGACCGCGCGAAAATCCAACCAACTGATCTCAAACTGTCAACATAACAAGTGTAACCGCTGACATGACGTCAGAAACCCTTGAATGTACTCACAGGTCTGTGCTGTATACACGTTTAAACGCTGCATTTCCATCGAATAATGAACACCGATGTTGTGGAGATGAGCAAGAAATAAAACAAGACTGTAGGTTATATAATACTGAAATGCCATTCTTTCAGATGGTTAACGCTGTGTAGCATTTTACATTGTGTGCTGTCAGGAGCGGCCATTTTGATTTGATTTTATAGAGATGTTCCCATTGTTTTTATTTGAATGTAATTTTTCTCTGATTGTAAATGCTAGTCATCTGGTATTAAAACCTTAGAAAAAAACGTTTTTGTTTGTTTCTACATAAAACAAACCAACATATAAATATTACAAAAAATTAATAAAAAAGACTCTTAAAGACTTTAAGTAAATGAATAGCCTTGTGCTATTCAATTCAATTCAATTTTAGATCTGTATTAAAGTAGAAAAATGAAAAAAAGTGAAATGTCCAAAAGCACTTCATACATTTATCGTTACATTTTAAGAAAACAAAACAACCTAAGGTTTTTCTTTCAGTATCTCGACAGTAAACAGGACTGTGTTATCATTTTGTCTTAAGTTAGAAACGACCTTTTAAAAAGTGTTGGAAGAGCAGTTGTTGGTTCAAACGGTAGAATCATGTATGAAGGTTCTTCACACTAGAAGTGGACTAGCGGTCATTTGACCATTAAGCACTTTAATAAAAAAATATCTCAGTACTAAAATGTTTTACATCACCTTCCTTCCTTGACTTTTCCTAAATATGTGTTTTGTACACGCCAGTCTTTTTAGAATGTCAAAATCACTATAAGAAGAAGCTAAGGACAGACAAACTCTCTTACACATTATTTGAAACCATTTATTATATGAATAAATAACTGATCTTCTGAAAATTGTTTTTTGGACTGTTATTGATTCTAACTGTCTGTGTCAATAATGGCGTGGACATTTTTTTATCCAATGAGCGCTTTCGATAATATCGCCTAGTAATACAACTTCATATTGTTTGTATGAAGGATTGAATATAGACTACCCTATCCAAGTATTCAAATCTAACTAATGCATAAACAAATGTCTATGAAATGAGAATATTTAGGCCTAATACCCATACTCAATTGGTGCTGAAAATTTAATATTGTTTATTGCCATTGAATTGACTGCATCATAAATCGTTGCGGGGCAATATTATGAACTTCACCCACTTTAAGTAATTTCAAACGAATAATCAGATGCGAGTGTCACGCAGCAATAAAACAGCCTATGATATGGCTACATCAATTTTTGCCAAAACTACTAAAACAACAACGGACTGAGCAGACATGGCTAAGTCGTGTTAACAAGACATTATTACTTACATAGCATTTTTAAATATATATGTATTTGTGAATCTCAACCTATTGATGTATATCCATAAATGCAGGGAGGACCAAACACGTTCCACTAGGCGGCGGTAATGCAACAGTTATGGATGCCAGCCGCTGTTACACTAACCGGAAGTAGAAGAAGAAGAAGAAGACGCGCCATTACTGATTTCCTGTTTGTTTAGTCCAGGTGTGCAGAAACATGGTAACTAGCTGCTACCATGGAGGAATATATCCTCATTACTTTTTACATAATGTACTTTTTATCACGAAGATGTTTTTTTATTCACACTTTATTTATGATGAAAAGTCACTCGGAGCCATAACTTAGCGAACATGACGAGTAGACAACGTGAGCTTCTGAACGAGCAGTGCGTCGCTGCCGAGAGGAGACACAAGTCAACATGGAAGTAAGTTATATGAAGCTAAACCTCTTTACTTTAGTCATGTTTGTGTCAGAAAACATCCTTCACATGAAACACAGTCGTGGTTGTAATTATTGTTATAACAGTCTGCTGACCTGCTACAAAGATAAGTTAGCAAGCTAATCATTAGCATAGCAACAGCTGGTTAAGTTGTATCTTGTTGTCCTGTTAATTTAACATGTGTTACTGTGTAAAGTTATGTAACGTTACTAGGATGTAACCAGACTTCTAACTCATTTATAATGTCTCTCCATTATCTTTGGAGATGTTTATCATTTATCTTGATATATTTGTCGAACTACAAATAACATTGTTTCGACAATCATTCATTCTGAAAACGAAGCCAATCTTTTGCCAGTCTTTGGGATCATGTGTTATTGTCTGGAGGATCTTTGTACCAAGATGTGTCCTTTGAGAAGTAATATAGAAACTATGAGGCTGAAGCTGGATCCTTATTGATGGAGGTAACTTCAGCTTTCAGTTTAGCAGTTGTTCTGTCATCTGTTACGTTCAGAACATGTTTTGACTGTTTTGATTGAATAATTAATTTTCTATCAGAGAACCTCATTATACCATACAGTATCACAGACTCTTGTTTAGTGAAGGATCAACAAAGTATTCACACAAGTTATATGAAAATAAATTCAATTATGTCGCTTTTTCATTTAATTGTTATTCATCTGTAATGTTTTGTACATATACACACACTTGTACTGTCAGGTCAATATTATCAATTATAGTTATTTATACATTTTAAAGGTGTGACTTAAAGGGCTAATTCAATTTGGGCCAATCAAATACCACCTGATGTGTTTATAGACACTTGTACTGTCAAGTCAATGTGAATGTAGCCTGGCCCAAGATGAATTATATTGTTAATAGTACATGTTAAAGGTATGGCTGGTAAGGGTTAATTCAACGTGGGCCAGGTGAAATTCACATTGACTTGACAGTACAAGTGTCTATAAACACATATCAGGTGGTATTTGAGTGGCCCAAATTGAATTAGGCCGTTAAATCACACCTTTAAAATGAACGGATAATTACAGTATATTTGGTAATATTGACTTGACAGTACAAGTGTCTATAAACACATATCAGGTGTTATTTGAGTGTCCCACATTGAATTAGCCCTTTAATAGAACCGACCAGGATTTGTTACCTACAACCACCAATAGGTCAAATGTACCCCAGTGTTTTCCCTGCCATTATAAGAATTGGTTGCAGCGCCTAAGCTGAATGAACAGGAAATATGAAAAATAATCATTTTAATACGCAGCGCTCATGCTAAAAAAATCTCCCTAATAAAACTGCATTTGCTGTCAGTCTGTGGATGTGCAGCCTTCTAGGAGGTAGATAGCTTGAGACAGTGTATCTGTTTCGTTACCAGGCACGCACCACTCCTAGCAACTTCACATCCTTGAAGTGGCAACTCTGTATCGCGCAAAACATAACGGTAGAATAACGTTAACATTACGTGTAAATAGTCACGCATCTGGAAAGCTGTACATCGTTCATCTCTGTGACCCGTCTGCGTTAGGAGGTTTTACAGGACCAACAGGAACAGGAGGGTCAAATGCTCAATGAAGGCTGTGACATCTGCCAATAAATGCCTTTGTTCATATTATACATTGATAATTAATTTAAATAAATCATATTGTTAATCAAAATCTGGTGTTCTTTTTTTTATTACAAATATGATAATGATGTGATGTTTTTTGTTAAATAACATTTTCTTGGGGGTGGACCCCCAAACCTCCCCTCTACAACAGTTGAATTAGCCCTTTAAGTCACACCTTTAAAATGTATAGGTAACTATAACTGGCAATATTGATCTGACAGTACAAGTGTGTGTGTGTGTGTGTATACATAGGCATATATAACCTGTATGTACAAGGCATTACAGATAAATAACTATTAAATGAGAAAGTGAAATACAAAATAGTGAAATTAGTGTATTTCCTAATTTATGCACAATATAATTGAATTTGTTTTCATATCGTTTGTGTGAATACTTTGTTGATCCTTCACTAAACAAGAGTGTGATACTGTATGGTATAATGAGGTTCTCTGATAGAACATGAATTATTCAATCAAAATAGTCAAAACATTCTGAACGTTAACAGATGACAGAACAACTGCTAAACTGAAAGCTGAGATTAGCTCAGTCAATACTGTAATGTACTCACACTCATTCATAGTGAGTGTTAATACTAATAATTTTCTCCTTTTTTGAAGACGAGGCCACAGATTGTGAAGGTGAGCAGGCAGGCCTCGGATGTGGAGCCAGTTCCATCTTGGGAGGAAGCAGAACGTTGAATTAACCAATAAGTCTGGAGACCTGGGACCACCACACCAGTCAACTTCATGCAGCAAGGTACTTTTACTTTGATACACTTAGAATAAGTGTTAACTTTATCAAGCTTGGGTCTGTGAAGCATTAGGGCTCTGCTCTAGAGAGAGATGTTGTCTAGCAATGACCACACCACATGCAACTATGAGCCTTAAAGGGAAATTCCACTGCAAAGCAACATTAAACTCATTTACCAGATTGAGGCATAACTAATTAGTCCTGGTGTAAAGCTGGAAGATGTGCCGTAGTTTAGGACTATATCTCTGGCCTGACGATATGTACAGAGCTGATTGTCAGCTCAGTTTACTCTGTAGTAAAGCTGCATCTCAAATGCTCTTCAGGCCCAGCTTTGTATAACACTTCTATGTGGCATCTGTTCACATTGATGACTTTTAAAAGGTGCACTGTGCAGTTAATGGAGGATTTGTTTACATTTGCAGATCAACAAAATATATTTACTATACATCTAATTATCCTTATGTCATCATAAAATAATTTTCAGGCAGTGAATGAAATGTAGGCCTACAATATGTTAGTAAACATCACTGCAGGCCCCGCCTTTGTTAACAATTTTCAGTTTCTATATTCCTCTGCGGACAGTTTTGTTTATTGTATTGTGAAATATATCTTACCTCTGAATCTGCCAAAACTACATAGTGCACCTTTAAATACTTAAAGCGATATTGTAGAACATTTGTATGTATCGTGTCCTGGCTACAAAATACTGCAAGTCCATATAAAGGCAACAAATGTATTTTATTTATTATTAATTGCATTTCTTCTACAACAGGGGTAATGCAAACGCCGGTGGCCCCGGCCGGGGTTTGAACCCAACACCTTCCTGCTTTGAGGCAACAGTGCTAACCACAGAGTCCACCCGTCTTGTTATTTATCTCCTCGACTTGGCGAAGACCACACCCCACTGAAACAATGGACTCTCCCATGTTCCTCGCTCTCCTCCCACCCTGGCTGAGGCCAATCTGTGGATCAAAAACAAATTACATGTCATACTTTCATTAACCACAGCTACGTCTAATAGCAGCTTTGGACATATCATAAAGGATATATGAAATGACAGTAAAGTAATCTCATATTTCCTTGATGATATAACCAAAGCTAATATTAGAGCTAGCTGTGGCTAGGCTAACAATAACCATAAACCACTTGACAATTACCAAATGGAAATGATGCTAGCTTTAATAATACCTTTGGTTATATCATCAAGGATATGAAATTACATAATTTAAAATATATATATATATTATTTTAACAATAGCAAATACACAATAAATAAAAATTAAATGTTCAACTTGGTTAGTACTGTTAGTAAAATATTGAGTTAAACTGTGTCTAAGTGCTGGTAAATCAGTGTCTCAATGTTTTGGAAGACGTAGACTCTCTGAAGGCCAGAGGCATCTTGTGTATCTCCTAACCAGTTTATACCAGTTCTTATGATGTGTGTGTTTGGGCTGTCGAAGGCTAATCAACCTTGTACCGAGGCGGGTGCTTGATTCCTTTTTACATAAGTAAAAAGTTCATTATATGAGACTCCAGTGATTCCTGTCATTATTGGTAAACATTTTTACCCTAACAAGTATGTATTAAGCTATGGTTTCAATTCTTAATGAAAGTATGTAATGTAAAAAAGAAAAGTTACTTGGTGTGGTGGTCCAAGGTCTCCAGGCTTCTTGGCTCCACATCCAAGGCCTCGTCTTCAAAAAAAGAGAAAATTATTAGTATTATTAACACTGACTATGAATAAACATGCCACAAGTAATATTTGATTAGTTGGCTCTAAATTTCTGTTATCGACTGGCTACGGTGGCTAGGCTAACAATAGCCATGTTAGCTAAGTCTAGCTCATATATGAAATTACTTCACTGCCATTTCAAAAGCATCGTACATATCCCAAAAACAGAACAGATGAGAGAAACTTCTACATTCCTTTACTTACGGTGCGCTACAGACAGAAAAAAATAGACATTTTACGACCGTTAGTAAACGGTTTCTATATAAGGCTGAAGTTGGCTCCTTATTGGAATTTTCCAGTCCACCTTAAAAGATGGACTAATTCACTGACCTAATCTCAGCTTTAGCACTTGTTCTGTTATCTGTTCGTTCAGAATAAATAATTACTTTTCTATCGGAGAACCTCATTATGCCATACAGTATCACAGACTCTTGTTTAGTGAAGGATCAAAGTATTTCAAAAATTACAATGCAATACTTTCAATGTCATTACAACTTTACAATTTCCATGTGGTTTAGTTTCATTTTTAAATTGTCATGTGGTTTTCAAATGGCTTTTGCATAATTTAAAAAATATATCATTTTAATAATAATAATAATAAATACATGATAAATAAAATGAAATGTTCAATTTGGTTTAGTATCCATTTAGCTATGGTTTCAATACATAAATAAATCATGCCTATATGGAGTGTGTCAGTAATACCTGTTTTTTGTGACAAATTAAAGTTGCCTTTGGATCTGTATAATAAGTGTCAGTGTATCAAACTAGAGGGTAAAATGATAACTAATAATTGTTACATGAATGTCTGCTTTAGTTCTGGTTTTCTGCATCTATTACAATTCACAGACCCAAGCCTGATAAGGTTAACACTTATTGTAAGTATATGAAAGTAAAAGTACCTTGCTACATGCGACTGGCTCCACATCTGAGGCCTGCCTACTCACCATCTGTGGCCTCGTCTTCAAAAAAGGAGAAAATTATAAGTATTGTTAACACTCACTATGAATGAGTGTGAGTACAATATGTGTGACCTGTCCTTTGTCATTTA